>JAJQOW010001124.1:0-62360 GCA_037975125.1 Latrodectus hesperus
AATAAGACCCCGCTTAACGCGGGAGATACGTTCCATCAAAGTAGAGCGTAATGCGAAACAGCGCTAAACGAGGCTATCTTTACATGTAAATATTGGGGTTAGGGGAAGATGGCTAGGAAATTGGTTAGGTATTAAATTTAAAAAGTATGTTTTTTTAATAAAAATAAAACCAAACATTTATTTTTTAAAGCCCAAATTAATACCACATTATTATTTCTTTCAAAAATAAAAAACAAAATATAAATAATAAAACGAATATTCTTAAAAAAAAACAAATAAAATTCTAAGTCAGTCATATTTAGTTAGCCTTCCACGTTTTCAGTGTTCTGCCTTTTTGTGACAAAAGCATCTAATGTTGTTTGCCTTTTTCTTTTGCGTTGTTCTCTTAAAAGTTCTTCATAAACGGATAGAGCATCTCTAACACCACGCCTTACTTTTGAGCTCCTGTCAAAATTCGGATCATTTTCAATGAATTGATCCATTATTTCAGTTATGGTAGACAAACTCATTTTTACAAACACCATCGAAAGTTCTTTTCGCTCTTTTTCTGAATCACTGCTGTCAACATTTTTGTTTTCTTCTTGTTCAGTTAATTCCTTGAGCTCATCATTAGAAAGACTAGCCGCTGCTTCTTGAATTATTTCTTCGACATCTTCTACATTTACCCCTTCAAAACCGGTTTGCGTCGTTAATTTCACTATCTCTTCCACTATTTCATGCACATTGACAGAGTGTCCAACGTCATCGCTCTTACTTAAATCCGACCAAATATTCTTCCATACTCCTTTCAAAGATATTTCTGTTGTTAAGTCTGATAAATTTGTTGGGTGGCTTGGAGCATTATCAATTAACAGAAGTGCTTTTTGTTCAAGTTTTTTTAATTTCGCAATAACGTTTAACAGACGGGCAGAAGTGTTCAGTGAACCAATCCTTGAAAATTTTCGCAGTTATCCATGATTTTTTATTAGACTCCCAAATTACAGGTAAAGTTAATTTAGGTATGCCTTTCATCGCTCTTGGGTTTTTGGAATGGTAAATTACTAATGGTTTTAATTTAAAATCTCCGCTTGCGTTAGCACCTAGTAGAATGGTTAAGCGATCTTTTGCAGCTTTAAATCCTGGTGCCCGTTTCTCTTCACGGGATAGAAATGTTCATTTCGGAATTCATTTCCAAAACAAGCCTGTTTCATCAACATTAAAATCCAATTCATGAGGATAGTTTCCTTCTTCAATTATTTTTTAATATCGCTGGAAATTCAGCCGCCGCTTTTGTATCACCACTTGCTGCTTCTCCTGTAATCTTTATGTTGTGAAGGTTATTTCGATGTTTAAATCTATTAAACCATCCTCGACTAGCAACGAAAGTTTCACTTGTGACAATTGTCTCAGCCTGAAAGTAAATAAAATTTCTTCTAGCTTTTTCCATTATGATAGATTGGCTAAATGGCATATTGCGGTCAATTTCGTCGTCAATCCATATAGACAGTCGTTTTTCCATTTCCTCTATGATATTATTTCTATAACGGGTAATTCTAGTTGCAGAGCTTGACGTAGTTGTAGTTGCCGATGACAGTATTTTTCTTTATTCTTCATGATGGTCCTTATTGTTGAAATTGGCAAATTCAATGAAGCACTAATTAGAGTTTGACGTTCACCAGAATCTAATCTTCTAATCACTTCCATTTTAGTTTTGAGTGAAATGCTTTTTCTGGTTGCTTTCTTTTCTTTTTCATTATCACCCATAGTAAAAACTAAGATCAAAATATTTGACACTGTAAAATAGTATTAAATATGTAAATTAATGCCTACTTACAATAATGTCAACAAATGTTTCCAATAATAAAAATATGTCTGTACAATACCGCACCAAACAAGAAACACAAGTACACTCTTTCGGATATGTATTTGAAACCTATCACTGCATAATATTTCGGGGAATCCCCGTATGCTGCGAGCGATTTCGTGGAATCCCCGGGTTGAAATAAAAGAGAGCTAAACCGAAACAGCGCTAAACGAAACAGCGTTAAGCGGGGTCTTACTGCGTATACCCTTAATATTTTAATACCAGAATGTATACATTTCTATTTATAAAAAAAAAACTGGTAACTAATATAATTTTTTAATTCTTACAAAGGGATTTCAAAAATGTAACTTTTAATCACAGTTGCCCCATTAATTTGATTACTTTCTTACTGCATTGTGAACTATTAAATGTTGGGCACTAACTGTTTGAATTTTTTTAAATATATGTTAATATATTTACGCAAGATAACCAACCAGTTTTTTTCTTCAATTGGAAGCATCCTTATATTTTATTATTTTAATAAGACGACATTACTCGAGATATTCTTAATGCCTTCTGCTCTTGTGAAATGAGCTTAATTAAGAAGACTGATGGAAACCCATTTTAAAGATGCTGAGATGACCAAGTGGTGAAGATAAAAATGGTGACCAGCATAAAAAAATATGAGAAAAAGGAAAAGAAAAAAAAAAAAGGCGTTTGAACCTAAGGAATAGGAAAAGAAAAACTTCGCAAAAATGAAATCTGTGAGATTTTTACTGTAAACTTTGAATGTTTTAAATAATGTGTTTTCTTGTGGATTCGAATAAAAAATGATACAATCTGTATCATTTTTTATTCTCCAACAAGACAGAAGAGTATAGAAATGGTAAAATGATTTCCTTATGGGAAGCCCGTTGGCGTAGTGCGCTTCTCACTTTCAAGGCGCTTGACCGGGGGTTGATCCTTGGACTAGGCAAGGCCAACCCAACCATCAGGGGTGTTAATAAAACTGTGAGTAACAAGCATACTTAGGAATCAGACACTGGAAGTTTTGCTTTAGATTGACCACTTAATCGAGACATGTGTTTCACATCCTTTGTCAAGAAAACAGATATACGGACAGTGTAGACCTTGCCTCCATAAGGGCTGTCATGTCACTGACTTTAATTAATTTCCTTAAGTTCATAAAAATTTGCATAAAGGTTAGTTGAATAACCTCTTTGTTAACTGTATTTTTAAGATATATATATACTAGCTGACCCAGCCACGCGTTGCAGTGGCTGAGTTTTTATAATACATTGAATCAATTTCTTACTAATTCTTGGGTACAATCAAATTAATATTTTCTAAAAAAAATTAAAATAGAAAAATAAACACGTTGCCATCTGCCGAATACCTGTGCAACTTAGATGTTAAATCGCCAACTATTAGGAATTTACAGAACTAACTGATAAATAAGCACTAATATCGTATAATAAATATTGAGATCAATAATTAAGAGATAAAAACTATTCTATCTTTTAAGTTGGACCATATTATAAATGGTTACAAAATTTTATCTGAATTTACATTTTATTCATCTTATAATAAATTATAATTTGTAATCAGTGACTTACTTATAAAATATACTATATAAATTAAAAACATCTAAAAATAAATTGTTATAAATGAGGTAGATAACATTGACATCGAACTATTATTTTTTCAATTTTTAATTATTAAAACTAAAAGTTTTTTCCGCGGCATTATACTGAAATAAAAAAAAGAATTTTATCATTTGAATAAATAAATTAGATCAAAATGTACTGCTGAATAAATTAACAATAATCAAATTATAAAATAAAAATAATAAAAGCCTATCAAGAAATACTTACATGTTCTATGTGCCGTTCTCGCACCGATCTTGTTCTCTCTATATTTTGTCGTAGACGTTCATCACTCTGTTCTCGAGATTCTTGTCTGCGAATTTCTGCTGTTCTGATTCGTTGAGCTACGTTTCTTGCTGCAATTTGTGCTTTCGATTCATGAGCTCTATTAGCACGCATACGTCATGCCTTTTTACTATACTGATTATTAAGGTTAGATTTTTTCCGCGGCATTATACTGAAATAAAAAAATTAAAAGAATTTATCATTTAAATAAATAAATTAGATCAAAATGTACGGCTGAATAAATTAATAATTATCAAATTATAAAATAAAAATAAAAGGCTATCAAGAAATACTTACATGTTTTCGAGGTGGTATGAAAATTAGAAGAGAAAAATAGTAATAAATAAAATTTTATTTTACTAATTAAAATATTAAAAATATTCAAACTGAACACTGCACAATAATAACACAATACAAAGTATAATTATAAAAATGATTCACGAAAAATTGTT
The DNA here is from genome assembly GCA_037975125.1 of Latrodectus hesperus. NCBI lineage: Eukaryota > Metazoa > Arthropoda > Arachnida > Araneae > Theridiidae > Latrodectus > Latrodectus hesperus. Next base: position 4,167 of record JAJQOW010001124.1, read on the forward strand.
ACAGTGTGATTATATATCATGAAAATATATGTAAATTCTATATTCAACCTCGCGCTTGCGCGCACGTTAATTTTTTCTGGAAGATAGTATAATCTAGAAAAATAAACACGTCGCCATCTGCCGAATACCTGTGCAACTTAGATGCTAAATCGCCAATTATTAGGAATTTACAGAACTAACTGATAAATAAGCACTAATATCGTATAATAAATATTGAGATCAATAATTAAGAGATAAAAACTATTCTATCTTTTAAGTTGGACCATATTATAAATGGTTACAAAATTTTATCTGAATTACTGAAATAAAAAAAGAATTTTATCATTTGAATAAATAAATTAGATCAAAATGTACTGCTGAATAAATTAACAATTATCAAATTATAAAATAAAAATAATAAAAGCCTATCAAGAAATACTTACATGTTTTCGAGGTGGTATGAAAATTAGTAGAGAAAAACAGCAATAAATAAAATTTTATTTTACTATTTATAATATTAAATCAAATTATAAAATAAAAATAATAAAAGCCTATCAAGAAATACATGTTTTCGAGGTGGTATGAAAATTAGTACAGAAAAACAGCAATAAATAAAATTTTATTTTACTATTTATAATATTAAAAATATTCAAACTGAACACTGCACAGTAATAACACAATACAAAGTATAATTATGAAAATGATTCACAAAAAATTGTTATAGTATGATTATACATCATGAAAATATATGTAAATTCTATATTTAACCACGCGCTTGCGCGCGCACGTTAATTTTCTCGAAGATGGTATAATCTAGAAAAATAAACACGTCGCCATCTGCCGAATACCTGTGCAACTGAGATGCTAAACCGCCATCTATTAGGAACTTACAGAACTAACCATTAATTAAACACTAATGTATAATAAATATTGAGATCAATAATTAAGAGATAAAAACTATTCTATTTTTTAAGTTGGACCATATTATAAATGGTTTCAAAATTTTATCAAAATCCGTTCAGTAGTTTCGGAGTTTATCGGGAACATACATCATGACACGAAATTTTTATATATTCCAGTTGCTCGGGTCACACACTTTATTAATAAAGTTCGATAACCCTTTAAGGGAGTCTAGGTGTAACTCTCTAGTATGGATGATGCCCAAAGAAGTTAATCTAGGGAGGGGGGGCAAGAGCCTCGCATTCGTAAATGATATGCTTGGCTGTTTCCTCTTGCATATGACATTTCCTGCAGATAGAGTCTTGCTGAGACAGTCCCATTTTATGGAAGTGTTTTCTGAAATAGTAGTGCCCTGTTATGAAGCCTACGATTAAACGTATCTTCTGCCTAGAGCATCTTAGAATTTTAGAGGTAATCTTCGCTGATGATCCACAGATCATACTTTTAGCGTGGGTAATGAATTTTAATCAGTCTTAATAACAGATGAAATAATTATAAACGCTGTGTAAACCAAATTTCTAAATATATCATTGCTTATGTGTTAGGTTAGTCTGAGACAATTATGTAAGTTTCATTACCATTCAATCAGTCTTAATTCATGCAAAAATCTTGGAATACACTTATATTGTTTTGTCTTAGGGGTATAAGAACGCATTTATTAGCTTAAAATAAACATTTATTAAAAATGAAAATAAACTCGCTTATAATAATTAGTTTGTACTAAAGAAGTATATTGATTCAGAAAAAATAAGAAGAAGAAATGAAAGATACAGGGATAAAAAAATAATAGTTAGAAATCTTTTGGAATTTACCTTATTATGGTATCCTTATTGACATTTTACTGGGTCGATAGTAGTAGTAGCCCTCCCTTGGGGTACACAATAGAAGGGGGCGTGTCAGCTGTCAATCAAAAAGGGGCTGTGTTTGGTGAAAACGGGCAGGAGGCTGGGCTGACGTCACAGATGGCGATGTGCTTGTACCGCGTGGTTTTGGATTTGAGTTGAGTTGAGTAGTAGGATTCCTGCTGCTATTAAAAATTATTTAGACTGCACTTTGAACCGCGTGGTAAAGAACTCGAGTTGAGTTGAGTAGTAGGGTTCCTTTTAAAAATATTTCTGATGAGATATGTAATAAAATAGCAGTGTGGCAACAGAACTTTTCTTGTAAAACGTGACACCATCTATTGAGAGAATAATTTTTTAGATTATTTATTTTCCGACTTTTCATAGATATTTCGTATAATTTTTATGTTAAGTGCAAACGAATAAAAATTTGCTATAATTAAAAAAATCATTATTTATTTGTAAACAACAATATTAATTGTAAATTAAATAAAATTAATTAATTGTAAATTAATGAAAACACATTAATTTAAATTAAATAAAATACGAATCTTCAGAAAGAATATATTCTTTCTGCGGATTCGAACTCACAACGCTAAAATTGGATTAATGGGATAGTAGTTGAATATTTAAACCACTATCCCATTATTCCATTTTCAAGCTACGATACATAGAATTGAATAGATAAAATAATGACAGATGCGTGGAGTACATGTCTTTAAGATTTCCCACGATGGGTATAAGAATTGTATGGTGAGGGATGGCAACAGTAAGAAGATTGATAAATCGTGATGGATCGAGTGGGGGACAATAACAATACTAGGGGGTTTGGCAAGCGAGGGTGTGAAGAAACAGGGTGAAGCGTGTTTTTGGCAGGGTTGCTCACTGGCCACGGAGTTGAGAAGTACTGCAACTAAAACGAGTTTTATGATTGGTCCATGCACTTTATGATACGAAAATTGGCAACAGAAATCACTAGAAACGTATTTACTGTCATCCATTTCACATTGTTGGAAGAATTCTCAATTTACTGAATTGGTTTACAGAACGCTAACATTGAAATAAGGGGCCCATTTTGTGAGATATTAAACATTGCTCTCAATCAAATCTTTGTACTTTATTTCTTCGTATTCTAAATATTTTTTAGCAGATATTACTGAATATTTAAAAAGTTAATATTTTTGAAAAGATGGCACAGCTTTCTACAGGAGACATGAATTTGAAGAGAAAGTTTGATGAATTCAATGTAAGTAGAATTTTTTTGAATCTAATATAGATATAAATTGTTGTATTTTATTTACATTTTAAATATTATGTTCGCTTATTTTTTATATTTTTTTTAGAGTCAAAAGAGCACTGGTTCTTTCCATGAGGACTGTATTCCTGAACATATATATCCTTTGGGAAACAACGTGTTTGTTACCTTGAGCGTATTTAGAAAAAAAGTGACTATTCACATCAGGAAATACAAAAAATACGGCCTGACCTACTATCCTTCAACGGACGGTATTACATTGCATCCTGAACAATTTCGTGTTTTGTGCTCTTCAGATGTGCCAAATAGCGTGTTTGAAATAGTATCTTTAAACTTACAATTGGAAGGACTGTATCCTTTGAAAGAATCCGATTTATATTGTATAATGAATGAAGTGAATGATTTCACTATCACTCACAATTATACATGTAGCAGTGGACGAATTTACAAGTCTACGGTAGACCTAAATTCTGCTCAATGGGAAAAAATGAAAGAAGTTAAAGAATCTGTTTTTACCAGTTTCATCACTCTGAATTACCGAGCTGTGAACTTTAAGCAAGTTTTTAAACTTGTGAGCCAGTGTACTATTCAAAAAGAGAGGCCAAAACAAGAAGAATACAGATCTGCTGAGAGAGACATGAATTCCATTCTACGAGACGTATTGCACAGACACATTATTCAGAAAAAAAACCTATCTTTGCCTCGAGACGAAGAACCAGAATTGGAAGATGCCATATATATTGAGGATTTTAACAAGGCTTGTATGAATTTAAACATGGTAAGTATTATCCTCGATTTTGAGAAAGAGTTGAAAGATAAAAAAGTACCTCCTCAACAATTATCATTGCTTGATTTTATGAATGAACATTTTTTAGACAGTGTAAAATTAGATAAATTAATATTGTTTGCTAAAAATGAATTTTGTAATCTAAATATGTAAATAAAATAAGTAATAAATATTTTTGACTCCATATAATTTTGTCATTCTTATTCTGAATATTGCATAGACAAGTCTACTTTTACAATACTGAATTTAATACTAATTCAAATGTAATTAATTTGATGTACTTGAAATGTTATTTTTTCTTTTCATTTACTAATGGAAAATCTATTATCTTTAACATATAAAAATCCTGATCACCCTGGTAGTTTCGGTGGAGTAGATGCAATTTATCATTCTTTAAAAAGAAAAGTGAAAAAGTCAGACATTAAAAAATGGTTACAAACTAAAGATTCTTATACTTTACACAAACCTGTTAAACATAAATTTAAACGAAATCGAGTGATTGTTGGTGGTATAGATGAACAATTTCAAGCGGATCTGGTTGATTTACAAACATTAGTAAAGTTTAATAGAGGATACAAATATTTATTAACATGCATTGATGTTTTTTCTAAATTTGCATGGGCAATTCCACTTAAGCAAAAGAAAAGTGCAAGTCTTAAAGCATTTAAAAAAATATTTAAGGTTCGGCGTCCAGATTCTATTCAATGTGATGCTGGTTCTGAATTTACTAATAAATTAGTACGAAATTATTTCAAAAAACTAAATATTCATTTCTTTACTACACATAATCAAACAAAAGCTAGTGTGGTTGAGAGATTTAATAGAAGTTTGAAAACGAAAATGTGGAAATATTTCACCGAATTCAATACTCGTAAATATATTGACGTGATCGATAAATTAATACACAGTTACAACCATACCAGACATCGCAGTATCAAAATGGAGCCTTCATCTGTAAACATTGATAATCAATCTCAAGTATAGAATAATTTATATAGTGATATACCTTTAGTTGAGAATCGGACATATTCCTTCAAAAAGGGAGATGTTGTACGCCTCATCAAATCTAAACTTCACTTTGAAAAAGGATATGAAAATAATTGGACACGGGAACTTTTTGTAGTAGATGAAATTATTCCTCGAAATCCCAATGTGTATAAGATAAAAGATTTAAATAAAGATGATATTAAAGGCACATTTTATGCTGAAGAAATGCAAAAGGTAATAGATTCTGGTTATTACCCAGTAGAAAAGGTAATCAAAAGGAGAAAAAATGCAGGTGTCACAGGATATTTCGTGAAATTTTTAGGATATCCTGAAAAATTTAACGCTTGGGTAAAAGATGTGAAAATGGTATAAATAGACTATCTCATTAAGCCCTTTTCCAGTTTGAATCATGTCATTCTACGTAACACTACCCTCTGATAGCTCACTGCGTTACTTTCCTGATAATAAAGTTTCTAATTTTATAACACAACTACCGACACCAATAAATTTGAATGGAGAATGGGAGGTAGGCTTAGCGGAAATTATATATCCTCATTCATGGTTTAATGTAAATGAGAAGAGAAATTCGTTCATATTTGGCATACGAGAGGGAAACACTACTCGGAATGTAAAGAAAACTATACCACCCGGAAGTTATGAAAACATTACTGATATTTTAAAAGCGATGAATGATATTTTGTTTCAAGATAAAGTATATTTAGGATTTAACAAGTCAACAAAAAAGTTAAAATAATAGTAAAAGACGAATTCTCCATCACTTTTAACGATGGGTTGAGACAACTTCTAGGATTTGATAAAAGAACTATTATGGGAACTGTACACAGTCCATTTGTAGCAGACCGCCATGCTGCATTCCCATTCTTTTACGTTTATACTGATATTGTAACGCCACAGATCGTTGGTGACATCCAGGCACCACTTTTAAGAATTGTTAAAGTAGAAGGAAAAGATGGAGAAATTATTAGTCAGCATTTTTATAGACCTCAATACTTACCTTTGTTACGTCAATCATTTCAGACTATCAATGTGGAACTTAGATTGAATTCAGGAGATCTTGTACCATTTGAACGTGGGAAAGTAATAATCGTATTGCATTTTAGAATCAGACAAATTCTATAAATACAGCCACGCATCAGGTTATGTGACATTTCATCATTGGACGTCAAGATGAGCATACCCTATGTTTGTTGTTTAAAAAAATTTGAAGACCATAATGTGGGTCAGGCAGGTTCTGGTTTACCACATTATCAAGGAACATCTTTCCAAAAAGGTTATGGTCTAGGGGGTATATTTCGCCGATTGTTTAGAATAGCTTTTCCTTTTTTAGTAAAAAGTGGAAAAGCGATAGGAAAAGAAGCATTGCTTACAAGTTCCCGCGTTGCCTCTGATGTATTATCAGGTCAAAATTTCAAAGAAGCTGTTAAAACTAGAACCAAGCAAAGTGGAAAAAAGTTAGCTCAGAAAGCACTTGATAAAGTACAATCGATGATAGGAGGAGGAAGCTATAAAAGAAAGCGTAAGAAGCAAAAACGAATCATTTCATCAAAGGTTAAGAAAGTGCAAAGACGCGATATTTTTGATCCATGATGGCGTTTCTTTTAAAGAATTCTCCCGAATGTGTTAAGTCTGAATTAGAACTTTTTCACTTACCTGATACTCAAACAACTATACAAAGTGGACAATGGGTAGAATTTCATCCGTTATCTAATGTTTTTGATGGAGGTCCTGTTGAATTCTATATCAGCGGTTCAGGAGAAGAATACATAGATCTCAGTCAAACTCAACTTTATGTCAAAGCTAAAATACTAAAAAAAGATAACACACCCATAGGAAAGGATGATAACATTGGGCCCGTAAATTTGTTTCTACACTCTCTGTTTTCTCAAGTAGATGTTGCATTAAATGATCGAATTGTTTCGGATTCTAGCAATACTTATCCTTATCGATCTTATATCGAAACATTATTAAATCATGGATTTGACAGCAAAACTTCTCAACTTACAGCGGAATTGTTTTATAAAGACTCGGAAGATGGATTCAATAAAAGATCTGCTTACTTTAAAGACAGTGCGTCTGTGGACATGATTGGCGGCATTCACAGTGACTTATTTCATCAAGAAAGACTTTTACTAAATCTTGTGGATTTAAAAATTAAACTCATTCGAAGTAAAACTGAATTTTGTTTAATGGGTACTGATGGATTTAAAATTGTTTTGGATTACGTTTCTTTATTTATACGGAAAGTTCGCGTGAGTCCCGGAGTCATATTAGGACACAGCAAAGCTTTAGAATCAAAAATGGCAAAATACCCCATTAACAGAGTATTGAATAAGGTATACTCTATACCAAAAGGAAACATGTCTTTTGTTCAAGATAATGTGTTTACAGGACAAATGCCGAAAAAAATTATCTTAGGATGTATTGATAATGAAGCGTTTCACGGGACTTTAAAGAAATCCCCCTATGATTTTCAGCATTTTAATCTGAATTACATAGGAGTTTACGTGGATGGTCAACCTATGCCTCATAATCCAATAGAAGTTGATTTTACACAGAATAATTTTATTCGGGCCTATCAGAGTCTGTTTTCAGGTGCAGGAAAAATGGGGCAAGATCGAGGGATATATATATCAAGGGAAGAATATGCTAAGGGGAACACACTCTTTGCGTTTGACTTATCACCCGATTTATGTGATGGAGAGCATCTAAATCTTATTAAACATAGTAATTTACGTTTGGAAATAAAATTTAAACAATCTGTAGAGCATACTATATGTGTTATCATATTTGCTGAATTCGAAAATTTGATTGAAATCAACAAATCCAGAAATATTTTATTCGACTTCAACATCTAAATAATGGACGGTAGTCAGATAACATCAGTTTTATCTCGTGATAAAATGACCGCATCAGCATTTCAAGGTGTATTCTCATCAGATGCGATTCCTTATCTTTTTGAACGATCGGCTGTCATTGTAAATAAAGATGATTCATCAGAGCCTGGATCACATTGGCTAGCTTTCTATGCGGATGAAAATAAGAATTTGGAGTTTTTTGATTCATATGGACAATCACCTTATTTTTATGGAAAATATTTCCGAGATTATGTATCTCAGTATTCATACGTATCTTGGAATTCAGTGACCTTCCAAAGTATTACTTCAAATGTATGTGGAGCATATTGTATTTATTTTATATTCAAATGTTGTCAAGGAAATTCAATGCATTTCATAGTTCAAATGTTATGTGAAAATAAAAACAATGATTTTCGTATGTTTCAGTTTGTCAAGAAAAATATGATGTAAAAATGCTTTTTAAGAAATAAAGAGTTTGAATTTACTTTATTGTGTTGAATTACTGTCATTATTTCTTTATTTTAAATCAAAATAATTATAGTTAAAATTTTATTACATTTTAAATATTTAAGCTCTCAGTTCTTAAAAATAATTATTGTTTTAAATTAAAATTACCTGCGTTTACTGAATATGCATTTTAAAATGTGTTTCATTCTTTGCTTTTAAAATGTATCTCTTTTTTTTATCATATTTGAAACTGTATCATTTTAAATTTCTTTCTTCTTTTTTTTTTTACACAAACATACGGAAAAAAAATTTTTCATGCATATGTTTATTTTTATTATATTTCTTTAGTTTTATATTTTTTTCATTTTCCAATTGGCAATTATTATCTGTTAAAACCATTTTTCTTTACATAATTATTTAATACAATGAATAATCACCTGTAAGAAAGAAACAAGAAAATGATAAACAAGATTACCATATATTTTCATAGTTTAATCCAGTCTTTCCCAAAGTGGGCGATAACGCCCCCTTGTGGGCGTTTGAGACCTAGAGGGGGGCATTAAGGGGCCCAGAAAAAAATGGGGGGCGTTGACGTGGGTTAGGGGGCGATGGTAGATTTGTAGTTTGATTTACTTTATATTTTAAATTTCACTAGAATTAAAACCTACCTACTATGCAATGAACAAATACTTAGTTTATATTTCTACCTTGTATGATGGTATAAAAACTTAAAATACTTAACATAGATTTCGTAGGATAGCCCACACGCCGTACGCGTATGTTGTCAACTGACGAAAAGCATACAGCTGTGTAAATGCATGAATCACCAAATGTGGCAAACATTCCAGGGGAAAAGACTAACTGCTGGAGCCGGTGCACTTATGATGTTGTGCTTCGCAGACATACTGTCCGTTTTCGTTTGGGGAAAACTTTATTAAACAGATTTAGTGCTTTTACACATGCGTCAGGTCTGCTTCAAGTTTATCAAAATAGGGTTGAGACAAAAGAGAAATGTTTACTTAACATGCGTCCTTCCATGCTTCTGAAAAACCGGTCAGAGGAAAGAGTCCATCTCAGCATATCGCCCCTTTTCAGAATAGAATCGTCGACAGGTGGCGGTTTTGCAATAGGAAAACGGACTGTATGTAGTAGCAATCGGATGGTTCATCAATACTTGTCCTAACTTGCTCAGTACGATTGAGCGTCGAAAGAGATAAACGAGTTTGTGCGGGTTTGTCTTATTCCTGTCAGTGCTTGCTGTATTTAAATCCTATATAAAAGCTCGTAATTTTCTTATATTTTTATTAGTGGTTTCGCGCACTATCTTTAAACGAGTATTTAAGTTCAACACTTTATTTACATATTTTTGAAAAAAAAAGCCATGTCGCAAAAAAGAAGAAACAGCAATACAGTCTAGAATATATTAAATAGGGATTCATAGAAAATTCGACAAACCCATCTTTGCCTTTGTGCTTTCTTTGTTCAAAAACATTTTCAAACGAAGCGATGAAGCCATCAAGACTTCAAGATCATTTAAATAAAATGCATCCAGATAAGGACAAAAATGTAGCCTATTTTCAAGATCTGGAAAAGAAACATAATGCTCAGCCAAGTGTATTTTCAACTTTTTTCGATGGCTGCTAAGCAAGACGATGACGGACTTCGAGCTTCATACAATATCTCTCTGTTAATTGCTCAAACAGGTAAACCACACATCATCGGAAAAACGTTAATTTTGCTGGCGATGAAAGAAGTTATAACTACTGTGCTCCATAAACCGGCGGCAGATATAATTCGAAAAATTCCTTTGAGCAATAATTCTGTGCAAAGACAAATTGATAAAATGGCTGAAAACATTGAAGAGTCATTGTGCAATCATCTGAAGACTAGTCAATTTTCAATTCAGTTGGATGAGTCCACTTTACCAACTAATGAAGCATTGTTGTTGTCTTACGTGAGGTTCATTAAAGATGAAAAAATATCTCAAGAACTTTATTTGCTAAAAATTTAGAGACAGACACAAAAAGAGAAACCATATTTAGAACACTGGAAAAGTTTTGTGATGAAAAAGGAATTCCCTTGAAGAATATTATATCAGCTGCTACAGATGGTGCTCCAGCTATGACAGGGTGTCAAAAAGGTTTCATGTCGTACTTAAAAAACAAAATTCCTGATGTGATTGCTGTACATTGCGTAATACATCGACAGCATTTAGTTGCTAGAAATTTAAGTGAACAACTGTTTCAATCATTGCAACATGTCATTAGAGCAGTCAATAAAATCCGAAACAACTGTTTAAATGACAGATTATTTAATAAGCTTTATGTTACTAATGATGAAGATTTCAACAGATTGATCTTTTACACAGAAGTGCGTTGGCTATCAAAAGGAAAATTGTTTGACACGTTTTTACAATCTGCTTGACTCTGTCATAGAGTTCTTGGAAAACAAAGACACAGTATTGTGCGAAAACCTCATCACATCAAATAATGATATCGCATACCTGACAGACCTTTATACATTGTTTAATGATATGAATCTCCAACTTCAAGGCGATGACTTAAACTTAATAAAAACAAAAAATATTGTCGCTGCTTTCGTAGCCAAGCTGCTCTTACTCAAGAAGAATATCGGCAGTCGTGAGTTCCATAATTTTCCCAATTTATCTGTATCCTGCAACAACGACGACTTGATCGTCTACTGCCAACATTTGGAAAATCTTCACACTGATTTCATTGAAAGATTCCAAGACATTTTGAAATTGGAAATACCAGACTGGGTGTTAGATCCTTTTTCAAATGTTAACATAGCGATATCACCCCAGCTGGAAGAAGAACTTATAGAACTGACAACAAACGAGGAAATAAAAAGGAAATTTAAAAATGGCTACCAACAATTTTGGCTACAATTTATGTCCATTCCGCAGTTGTACCCTGGATTGTGGTCGATCGTTCAATAATTTTTGATATCATTTCCATCATAATATATGTGTGAACGTGGATTTAGCGCTTTGACAACGCTGCTTACTAAAAAGAGAAATCATTTGCAAGTTACCAAACACTGCGACTTTTGACTGTTTTTGAGTAAAATCGAACCTGATATAAAAAAACTTGTTAAAAATCATCAAATTCATCCTTCCCATTAGATTTGTTTAAAAACTAAAATTGATTACCTATATATATTGTTTCTTTTAATTTGATTAAAATATATTATTAATATTATAAAGTTGCGTTTTAATTGCTCTCACTGATAAAAATTTCTAGTTTAGAATGTAAGTTTAAGCACCAGAACCGATTAATATAGCATACTATAACTAAATTAATTAAAGTAATGAAATTGTGGTTTTTAAGTTTTAGGAGTGTACAAAAAATGGGGGGGGGCGATGAAAAGTAATTGATTTTCAAAGGGGGCGGTAGAAGAAATAAGTTTGAGAAACACTGGTTTAATCCAACGATTTCTACGTGCATACATAACAGGTTTTACAATTTTATGATGATTTTTATACAATTTTTTGTTTACATCCAAATGCTTAGGAAAAATTTCTTCTTTTAACACATTTAACAATATATTTCTGCCCGCAGGCGCATTTTTCTTATTCCTCAAAAAATCATTAATCAGAGTTACAATATTACTATTAGGAATTATATTGTCTTTGTAGATGATTGTTCCCTCAGGAGTCCATTTTAATGAGTTCTGTTCTTCAAGAAAACGAAACATTTCCTTCACAATTCCTTTATACCGAAGTGGCGCTATAGAAATTGTTTTTTCTTCTAAACTAACGTTCTCCGTCTTTATATTAGGCACTATTTCTTTTCCAGCTACTTTTTCTTCAACTAGACCATTTGATTCTGTGGGTGAATTTTCTTCTGAAGCAGGCTTTGTTTCTGGAGGTAAAGATTTTTCAACAGACAAATTGGTGTATTTCTGTAAGATTTGCAAATATAAAGTCGCTTTCTCACTGTCTGACAAATTTTTTTGTTGGAGAATGTTTTTCATTTTTTCATCAAGTTCTGACATTTGATCTAAAACATGAAACTGGTCCTGGGGTACCAGCATAAATTTCTTACTGTATTCCATGAATGACACTACTAATAACTGAAACGGCTGCAGGTAATAAGACAGAAAGAAAACCGTTACCACGCTGAATTAACAACTGTCTCTTCTTATAAAGTGGAGTTTTCCGGTCTGAAAGCTTTCGCAAACTCTTCTTGTGAAAAGACAAACGAGTTCTTTTAATCTTTGTCAGAGGTATATTTCCACGTAAAACATTGATTGCACACTCCCACAAAGTTTTGATGACACTATTCGAACACTTTTTAAGAATAGGTCTCGGGTTCTTACTTTTAGAAAGCGATTTAAGGAGCTTTAATGTTTGATCAGTGCATACTGACATCTTAAAGTCGAATGAGACTTACTATGTTTTCTTATTATATATATATATATAGGTGTAAGAAAATTATTAAATGTTATAACTTTAGAAAAAGCTCAATAAGAAAACTCCTTTGAGTAAATGGAGTATTTATAGCCAACTGGACTGAAATATTCTAATTTAGGACTGATAAACTTATCCAGATTATAACAGTTTCGACCAGACTATATACTCTAATCCTCTTACGCTGCGACAAAAAGGAAAATAATTAACGAGGTTGATAAACCCAATATGTATCTCCAGGAAACATACCAGTACGCATGCGCATTGAATCGTCTGTATCACTCTTAAGGTCAACTAGTAAATAACTGTGAGGCTTGGATGTAGCATCTTCATAACTTTCTTGAAAAAACTTCCCTTTCGATGGATAAAGTTGTCGTCCTAAATGCATTACTTGCGATCGATCACGAGGATTTTTAAATAATGCTATGTAATGCGAGTTTAAAGAAATTTCTCTTATTACCTTACCTTTATGAAAAATATTTTGCATGATAAATATAACACTAATGTTTCGATGATGAGAACCTTTTGTGAATAGTTTTGTGAGTTTGGAATCATTTCCTAATTCACTCATTAAATCATCAATAATAATAACTGCATCTGAAATTTGATTTATATTAGAAGGTATTCCCTCATAAAATTTAACATTAGTCATCTTTTCATAGAGTTTTTGGTACGCTCCATAGCATCATAATACAGTTTTTGGAAAGGGGAGAATCATTTTATTTTGTAATAAATTATTTATTCATTTTTTCATTTCACTTCTTCATTTCATTTCACATTATTACTTCATTTTTTCTGGTGGAGTACCATTCAAAAAATTTCTTCCGTTCTGTAGGGAACATTGAATTGGGAGAAAAAAATTCGGGTTTAGGTATCGTCCTTATATAATACTGATTTTCGGCTGTATTAAAAAGATGTGGAATATAACCTTTGGTTAATTCCTCTAATCCAAAGGTTTGAGGCAGCTTTGACAATGACATTGACAAAAAATTAAAAGAATCAATAATTCTTAATTGTAATGCGGATACATCAATGCTCATTATTTTGGACCCGCATGGGATAATATTTGGGCACTGACCTTGCTCCAATAGCCACCGTAGTAAAAATTGCCCATCAAACCCTTTCATGTTATGGGCTATCGCAATGTATCCTTTATGTTTTGCAGAAAACAAAAAGGTATAAAACTCATTCAGGCTGTTATAACCACTGAAAACTTGCTCAGTTCCGTCTAAGTATTGAGCAACAACGAAATTTACAACATGTTCTCCAGATGATTGATCCGTTTCAAAATCAAAAAACAATAAACAATCATTTGGAGATTTCGCAGTAACTAGGAAACATTTATGGTTTGAGTTAGAAAATTTTTTGCAGCCTAAGCACCAGATGTCACCACAACGATGGTCCTCCATGCGACACTTTCTTTTCAAAATGACTTTGCTGCATTTAGGGCACTGGAAAATCTAAAAAAAAGAAAAGTTTAAATAAAGCTTTTTTAAGAAATGAAACACATAGAAAAATATATATCACACAAAATAAATGATGCGCACTTTATCACAAATTCCTTTTTTCTTGTGTTCTTCAAAGTATGCGAACGATCGCGTGTTTCGAAGACATTATTGCATCTTTGAGGAACGCCATCTTCACATCCCGACTCCCGACAAATGTCACATACACCGCTGCAATTATGCATTTCTAAGTGGTCGAATGGCCTTAAACATTCTTCACAAAATTTTTTGATCCATAAAATCCACTTGGAGAAGTTATTACATCATAATGTTCATCGTGAAGCCAAATATATACACGACGATCACGTTTTGGTCCTTTATAACTTACCTGGAAAAAATAATTTGAACATACTCATTAAAACATTAACTGAACATAACCTTAAATACGTATTAATTTTTTAAATATTATTAGAGATTACGAAAACAAATGATTACCATATTCATTTCTTGCGTAGAAATAACAATTACTTGTACATTTAGATATCGTTCAAATATGGCAATTTCTTCATAACCGCAAGGCCCAGGGGGAATCATTGTATCAGCATGCAGTTTCATTGCCCTTCTGGTAAGGATGCTACTTCTTTTTTGTCTTAAGGCGCTGACATCTGGATTGTTTTCTTTAAGCGCTATGGCAAGTAAAATTGCTTTTGCACAACAAACGCCATCCTCATCAGCAGTTATTGAAAAAATAGATTTTTTTTCAATCGATCGATCGCAACGTTTAAGACTTTACAGTGTCTTTTCCCTCCACTTCCTCTTGGTCGACGAATGATTACTGTATCAATAGTGAAACCTGCATCCAAACGAATCTCATCTTTTGACTGCAAGACTTTCATGACCCTTGACATTATTTTTTCAACACTTACATCCGACACAGGCATCAATTCTGTTGAAATGGGTCGATCAAGATGATCCGAAATAATGAGAAAACGCATGAGATCCGTTCGTACTAAGTTCGCAGTTGTTCGTCGAATAATAGTTTGAAAAAGATTTTGAACCAGTGAGACAGCGTTACCTGAAGTGGAATTTCTATCTTCCAGGGGCAGCCTATCAAGATCTATAAGAGCTTGCAAAGTAATTTCTTCACACTGATATTTTTTGTTTCTCTTATGGCATCTTTCGACTAGAACAACAGCTGAGTCAAGCTAAAAAATGAAAACTCTTTTAATAGACATATATCTCAGCACATATTTTTACTTTTTAAAACAATGTGTTAATTAAGCAAAACTTACGTCATTATAATCATTATTTACACCAGATTCTAGTGTGCTCCAATAATCAGTGGACGAGTTCATTCCATTAGTCCTCTAAAAGGAAATAAAAGTTAACTCATCGACAAAAATAGAAATAGATTTATTTTTAGCAGGAAATATTATCATTGCTTACTCCACTTCCAGACTGAATTTGAATATTATTTGAAAGAGGATTTTCCAAAAATATTTGAGAAGATTCGCTAAGAAACTGAAAAGAAAAAAATGTCTTTGTTCTAGACACATGTGATAAATAATAAAACATATAACATTAACTTAATTAATATTTACATCTGATATCTCAGTATTAGCTGGAGTCCAGTAATCTTCAGGAAATATAGGAGTATAGGCCTGTAAAATAAATAATAATTTACAAACAAATAAATTTATGTTTGGAATTCTGTATATATATAAATAAATAAGGCATACATTTTCTTCAACTTCATTTAAAGAAGCAATTTCATCATTTGAGATCGGATTCTCCAAAAAAATTTGAGACGTTTTACTAAGACCCTTAAAAAATAATGAAATTCAGCTTTTTAGATCATTACATAATAAATATGAGGGAAAAAAATTTAATCAAAAATAGAGTCTTACTTCAATGTCATCATCATCAGAAAAGTTACTGAAAGAATTTATATCAGTTACATCACGATTCGAATCCTATTAAAAAAGGAATAATCATACAATAAGTAAAAATAATAATAATAAAAGATTTGAAACATATACATTCTCTTCAACTCACGTGGGTCGTATTTTAAAATATATATTCATACACTTCATAAAAAATATTAATTTAATTTAAATAAAAGGTAAACGTTATTACATTTAATGTGTTTCTAAAAAAAATCAATACATTATAAAGTAAGTAAATGGCATATTGAAATGATTTACCGAAAAAAAATACACGTTGGTCCAATTTAAAACATAATACTCTTAAGTGAAAAACAATTGGTAAATTATGAAAAAGAAAACGTTATCACATTTAACATGTTCTTATAAAATTCACACGATAGAATATAAGATAAATATATAAGCTAAAATAAGAAAAAAATCAATGACTTACTTGATTTGATATAGGGTTCGCAGAATCCATATCCAATGTCTATACGGCAAAGGCAGGCAAATACGGTAAATGAACGGACAGAATAAAATATCTCCAACTTCTAGAAAAAAATTACGCCTTTTATACATAGTACCTTACCAATTGCCATTCCATACCTACTAAAAAAGTCAATACCCAATCGTAAAACTCGTTTTAGTTGCAGTACTTCTCAACTCCGTGGCCAGTGAGCAACCCTGCCAAAAACACGCTTCACTTTGTTTCTTCACACCCTCGCTTGCCAAACCGGGCCGTCGCGAACTTGTTTCTGAGAAACAAGTTCGCGACGGCCCCGCCCCGACTCGATCCATCACGATTTATCAATCTTCTTACTGTTGCCATCCCTCACCATACAATTCTTATCCCCATCGTGGGAAATCTTAAAGACATGTACTCCACGCATCTGTCATAATTTTATCTATTCAATGCTATGTATCGTAGCTTGAACATGGAATAATGAGATAGTGGTTTAAATAGGCAACTACTATCCCATTAATGCAATTTTAGCGTTGTGAGTTCGAATCCGCAGAAAGAATATATTCTTTCTGAAGATTCGTATTTTATTTAATTTACAATTAATGTGTTTTCATTAATTTATAATTAATTAATTTTATTTAATTTACAATTAATATTATTTTTTAAAAATAAATAATAATTTTTTTAATTATAACAAATTTTTATTCTTTTGCACTTTACATAAAAATTATACGAAATATCTATGATAAGTCGGAAAATAAATAAAATAAAAAATTATTCTCTCAATAGATGGTGTCACGTTTTACAAGAAAAGTTCTGTTGCCACACTGCTATTTTATTACATATCTCATCAGAAATATTTTTAAAAGGAACCCTACTACTCAACTCAACTCGAGCTCTTTACTACGCGGTTCAAAGTGCAGTCTAAATAATTTTTAACAGCAGCAGGAATCCTACTACTCAACTCAAATCCAAAACCACGCGGTACAAGCACATCGCCATCTGTGACGTCAGCCCAGCCTCCTGCCCATTTTCACCAAACACATCCCCTTTTTGATTGACAGCTGACACGCCCCCTTCTATTGTGTACCCCAAGGGAGGGCTACTACTACTGTCGATATTACTTCAAGTATTTATAATACATTTGGTGTTAAGATATTAGGATTACTTGCGAAAATATTGACCATATTTCACAGCAATAAAATTTTTCTCTTATGTGGCACAGAAACTCGCCGCTTAATAGTTCGTGAAAGAGCAATCATCAGTGTATCTGTAGGTGTTGAAAAGTTCCGTATTTCTTGCATTTGCTCTGAAAGAAATTTCTATATCAGTATCTGAATGATCTCGAAAGAGCAATAATTACTGGTGCCTCGGTGATAAAAATTGCCAAGGTTATGATCAGGACAGAAAGTAAACATCAACTATCATGAGTGTTCGTGAAAGATAATATCTGTAAAATATAACACTGTGCAAAATTTTTAGTTAATAGATCGCTATAGATGGCAACTGAAGATCACAGTAAGGCAAAATATCAATCCTTAACCACAGCAATACCCAACCTCAACAGACCTATATAGGATCTAATTTCCATGAGAAATGTTCAATGGAAACTGCAAGCTATGAACATTTATAACAGAATGGTTATTCAGAAGCTATTGTTGACATAATACTTACAAATTATGCCAATGATGCGGAGATCAATGAAACTAGTTCCCTTGAAGTGGACCTGTATTCATTCTCTTTCAGACCATCAACGGGTTTATGTAAAAATAACGACCCGAGAAGTTTTTAATTTTACTTCCTGTTGCCGATTCTGAAACACAGAGATGGCTATCTTATGGTTTGGGGTATGTTATCTGAATGCGTTTTTGATATAATTGCTCTCTTCTGTAAGAGAATAATGACCACTCATTATTGGAGTATTCTACCTAATTAAATTCATTATTTGCACAGACTATGTTTCCTACAGAACGACCAATTAGTCGAGATTTCAATGGCCATGTTCACTCCGCTAAATTTGTTTAAGAATGACAAAAAATAAGGCACATTTTCCCCGGCCTCCTCAGTTCTCTGGCTGTATATTATTGCAAAACTGTTAGAAATTTAGAGAACAAACTGTGCTTAATTCAACTTGCTCGGCACATTTTTTGGTAATAAAGACTTCACTACCCTAGAAATGGATTCCCAGTTGTCGAGTATAGTCACTGCTTTTAACCCATATCTCATACAATTTATAATTCACAGATCCAACCCTAAAATGACTAAAAAGTTTTCTTTACTTCGAAAGTGTTTTTTGTATTTTCTTCACAAACTACATAATTCAGTAATATCTTCTAACTCAGATCGAGAGAAAACCTTATGGATAAAATCCAAATAAAAGGCTGAACTCCATTGAGCAATTTATTATTTTACGGCTCGAAACCGAGGTCCCTTTTCGATTTCTTTCTTTTATTTATATTTTTTTTTTTTTTCTTCCGTCTTCATTCTCTCCGTTCACTTTCCTTTTGTAACTTGTTTCCCCTTTCGGGTTTTCATAGGAATACTTGTTAAATACAAGTTACGTAAGGCAGGAATCTTCTTATCAATGTTTATAAGATTTTATTTTTTCTTTTCATTCGAAGAGGAGTATAACGTTTTTCTATCATAAAAAATAGCCAGGAAAGATAATAACGAGTGTTCAATCCTCACAAAGTTAATTTAAAAACTATACACAATAGGAACTTGCTGCACAAGTCCTTTATCTATATTCTCTCACTATATTTATAAATGTGCAGCCAGCTTAATTTTTTTACAATTTTTTAATTAAGTATTGTTTTACATTTTTTTAATTTACTTATTTTTTACATTTTCTCAAGGTTCTCTTGAAGATTGTCTTCGTCAACTTGTGATACAAAAAGTTTACTTTTATATTATACTGATTAATGAAATTAAAAAGTAATGTTAATACATACATTATTTTATGGAAATTTTGTGAAATTGTGCTTGTATATATATATATATATATATATATATATATATATATATATATATATATATATATATATATATATATATATATATATATATATAATATAAAATTCTCGTGTCACAGTTTTCGTTGCCATACTCCTCCGAAATGGTTTGACCGATTTTGATGAAATTTTTTGTGCTTATCCGGTATCTATGAGAATCGGCCAACATATATTTTTCATCCCCCTAAATGTTAGGGGTAGTACAACCCTAATTTTTTTTTGGTTAGTTCTGTAAGTTCCTAATAGATGGCGGTTTAGCATCTAAGTTGCACAGGTATTCGGCAGATGGCGACGTGTTTATTTTTCTAGATTATACCATCTTCGAGAAAATTATCGTGCGCGCGCAAGCGCGTGGTTAAATATAGAATTTACATATATTTTCATGATGTATAATGATACTATAACAATTTTTCGTGAATCATTTTCATAATTATACTTTGTATTGTGTTATTATTGTGCAGTATTCAGTTTGAATATTTTAATATTATAAATAGTAAAATAAAATTTTATTTATTACTGTTTTTCTCTACTAATTTTCATACCACCTCGAAAATATGTAAGTATTTCTTGATAGCCTTTTATTATTTTTTATTTTTATTTTATAATTTGATAATTATTAATTTATTCAGTAGAACATTTTGATCTAATTTATTTATTCAAATGATAAATTCTTTTAATTTTTTTTATTTCAGTATAATGCCGCGGAAAAAATTTTTAGTTTTAATATAATTTAAAATTAAAATAAAAATAGTTCGATGTCAATGTTATCTACCTCATTTATAACAATTTATTTTTAGATGTCTTTAATTTATATAGTATATTTTATAAGTAAGTCACTGATTACAAACTATAATTTTATATAAGATGAATAAAATGTAAATTCAGAAAGTATATGTTGATTTGTAACAAATGTTAATGATAAAAATAAATACTCCTGCAGAAAACTAAAAATTAAACTTAAAAACTGCATATTATGCGTTTTTTAAAATTCTTTATGCTTAGTGATAAAATATAATAATTTTTTGTAATCGTTTTATAAAAAAAAATGATTAAACATATTAGTTCGTAATTTTGTGTTTTTCCTTAAGTTAAATGCATTTTTGTCTGAAAACTCAGTTTGAAACAGCTAACACTAATTTGAAATAATAATTTAAGATTTAATGAAATTAGCAAATTGACATATTTTGTAGCTTAGAAAACAAAAACTTCTTGTAATTTCTTTTATATGATTTTTAATTCTTAAAAGCATTAATTGTATGCAAATACTCAGAAATACTTTGTTTCAAACATTAATGATATATCCTATTGAAACACAAACAAATAAACATTCATTTGAAAAAGTTTCCACGAGGAGAGTGGAGAGGTTGATATTACAGGATAAAATAAATTATTAAACAAACATTACAGAATTTATTTATAGAGAGTCCATATGAAGGGGCTGAAATTCTTGTTCATATAAAAATTACCTTTTTTAAGCTTCTATTTTTCTCTTCCATTACTTGTAGATAAGATTTTTGTAAGTCTTTAACCCTAAATATTTTAATACCCTGAATTATACAGTTTTAATTTGATCTTAAATGGAATAAATTTTTAAGTTTTCAGTATTTTCTGTAAAATATTCAATCAGGAAAGATATGTAGTACAAAAGAATTCAAGCAACTGTTATTTCGTAGTGGGCTTACATTCACTTTATGAACAATACTAGTAAATAGTTTACAATACATAAAAAAAATATTTATTTTTGCAGTAAAAATGATAATAACAATAATATCTAGTTTAAAAAAGATAACTAGCTGTCAAAAGAGCTGAAGAGAAAATTAAATAAAAATCTAAGAATTAAAATAATGCAAATGAATACCAAGAGGCAATTTGTTGTATAGAAAAGGTCTAAAAACATCTAGAAAAAAATAACATTTAATGAAGAAGGGGTTTGGAAGAACTCAACCAACTTTTGCTCTGCAAGTCACTCTACGTCTGGCTTCAAACTATTCAAAGAAACAGTCTTGAAAAGGATGATGCCATTCAAGATTGTTTTTTGAATGAGCTTCCGTAGTCCCTTTTAGGGAAGCAAAAATTATGGATTACGGAAAGAAGAAATATATCTATTATTTCTCAAGATATTTTATTACAGTTACCCCATAATAATTATTCAATAGAAGACAAAGTATTATTGCATATAATATATAAGCATAAAAATGTGTTTTCCAGTTCAAAAATAAAAAAAAATGCCACTAAAATTATTACGAGTCATAACTTTAGCTTAATAACAAATTAGTAATAACAAGTCATGTGTAGTCCAGTTCAAGGTAACATTAATTTTATTATCTTGAAATAGACAATTCAGGGAGAAAATATACAATAGATTTGTTTAATTTCAACAGATTATTAGAGAAACTACAATCTTAAAGAAAATGAATTTTATGTCTTGAAATAAAATGCTGTAGTTTGTATTCATAACATGATCTGGAGCCTAAATCGTGTGACCTTTCAAATTCAAAGAAAGGATCTTAATAAGAGAGCTCTCCAGTTTAATAATCCTTAAAGAACTAAAATTAATAATCATGTACTCAATTCAGTTTACAAGAAAAAAATGATATGGTATTGGAAATAATATTGTATCTTATCCTATTCTATACTTAAAAAAAAAAAAAAACTACTTTTTGAGACTTAAATTAAATTATTGGTGATCTTAGTGTGGGATTATTTTAAAGATATACTTGAATTTGTAAGACTTATACAATTTTAAAAGGTTGTTGAAAAGCAAAATAGATTAAACTCCTTATTTCTCAATTCTATAAATTATAGTTCAAAATAAAATAATAAATTCAGCTGAAAACCAAACTAGAAATGAAGCAGCATGTAGAATAAAAATTGTAAATTTTATTCGATTGAACCGCTGCTATTCAAGCAAAAAGTCAGATAGTAAGTTAATGCATGTATTGTAATGGATAAATGATAGTTAATGAAAATTTCATTCATTCATAAGAATATATATATATATATATATATGTTGTGTAGAAAATTACAATTATTATAAAACGATCACTTATGATAATTTATATTAAAATAAGGCATTATTTTTTTTTTAATATTGCGTTGTGTATTTATTCAAGTCTTTATTTATACCCAGATTCTAACCTGAAAGAACAGAAGCAGAAACTGGCTTTGTTTTAGTAATCAAAACTTCTTTTTAATTCACAAAAGAAAATAACACATCTATTTACAATAGTATGGATTCAATTATTTGTATTATTTCTTTTATTACAACTTTGCTATTAAAATGATCATTCACTCACGTGGAGTGATTAAGTTACCCTAGATTGCCTGTTCTAGTGAGATTAATTATTAAATAATGTTACGTAAATGGTGGTACCACACAAAAAAAATCTGGCTGGATAATTAAATAAATAAAAAAAACATTCACTTACATATATAAACAGTCGATGGTATAGGCCGGCCTATTTAGAGGGGTTCACAAATTTGGTTGATCACAATAGTCCAGCGTTCTTCTTTAATCGTATGGCAAACGCCTTGGGTTGACGACAACTTGGATGTAAATGCTGACATTCAGGCATCTCCTAATTTCACAATTTGAGAGGGGCTCCACCTCTTTCAATCAGCTTTTTCCTTTTTTATCAATTTCAACTTTACTTTTCGAAGTCTCCAATAAAGCGTCGAACTCCCCAAACCAACCGGGTCTCTTGTTCCGGCGATGTCCTGCAGCTCCTCTGTCTTTTTTTCCTCTGCCCTTCACTTCTCTTCTTCCTCCCCTCGCTTTTCCCTTGCAGGACCGGTTTTCTCCAAGTCCCACGTTAGGGCATTCCACTTCGTCAAAATGGGGGAAATGGGGTATAGAATTAAATAATAAAAAAAGGACTTCCAGCCAGAAAAAAATGAGTAGTTTAATTTATAAAAATTATCCAGCCAGTGAATACAACACCAATAATCTTCCTGGAAAAAAAATCGAAGATTTTTTTTTTCACATATTTGCACATTCACACATTTGCACTTATTTTGCATGGCTCTGATTTGTTCAATACATTTTTTTTGTTTTCTACTTAAAATCATACATAAAGTGATAATTAATAAGATTTCCAATTAGAAATAGCACATAAAGTATACATTTATTTACCACACAATGTAATCTTGGCTAATTTAAAATATAAACTTCTTACAGACTGCTAGAATTAAGAACTTTAGTCAGCAGTTACATAAGTAATTCAAGATATAAAAACATATATATATATATATTTACAAAACTATTTATTGCTATACATACACACTACACAATCATTTGTTAATGTTTGTATTACTCATTTAATCAGTCAATTATGTGCTACAGTTCTTTCGAGCGAAACGAGTATTATAATTATGTTTTATTGTTCGAGATATTCCACCATCACATTTTGGGACAGTTGAAACTCCTTTATTTGGAATTGACGTTGAGCTTTTGCTCTGAGGATTAATTACAGGGCTAAGTACAAACGCCTTTTTACCTTTTCTTTGCACGCTATCGTTAACCCCGAAGTAACTATTTTTACTTTCCTTATTCGAGTCAGTAGATTGCTGAGGTGTAGAATTAATTTCGTGTAAAGTCGGGAATACAATTCTATCATTAATTTTTGAAAGTCGATCTACATGAACTATTTGGGTTTTTGAAGGTTCTTTTACGCAAGCTATCTCGTAATTTACTGGTGATTGTTTATTCAGAACTCTAAAAGGGCCTACATTTGGTCTCATTAATTTTCTTGAAATCCCTGCTCTTGTTTCGGGAAGATATAGATATACGACATCTCCTATATCTATTTGTTTATCAACTGCGGTCTTACGGTGATACGTCTCCTGTTTTTCTGCTGCAGCTATTAAATTCACTATAGTCCGTGAGAGCTAAAGGCGTTATTCCTCTTAAAAGTTCAGGCTTAAGGCCATTTTTTGCCGTGGACAATAATAAATCCAATCTATATTGCTCGAATTCACTACTTCGTTCACTAGGAACGCATTTATACGATAAGCCCTCGATTCGTGAAAAATATCTTCGTGCTGATTCTGACGGTAACTGATAACTCGTAGTTAACCGAGAGATATCTGTTGTCATAGAGTGACAGAAGTTAAACCTATCACGAAGCGCCGTGCAAACATCTACATATGAACCGTGTTTTTTAAGGTCACCCTGACTTGATAAAAATTCCTCCGCTTCTCCAGAAATTATCAATTTTAAAGCTAATAATTTATCTTTCGGGCGCCATGAACAATGGTCACCAATTTCATCTATTCTATCCAAAAATTGTGATAGTGAAACATCTTTACAACTACCATCAAACACAGGAATATTATTTAAGAATTCACCAATATTAGGAGTGTCTACTGACACAACACACGAAGCGGTTTGAGTCTCACTATTCATAATTACATTAATTAAAAATATTTACCTTCAAAAAATAATTTACCTTAGCAAATATTAATGTAAATATATGAAATTCATTTAAGTATTTACAACAATTTTCACAACAGTTACAATGTTCCACTTAATATAAAATAAACACAATGAGATTACTGTAAATAATTAAATAAGGAGATGTACCACGTGCAATCTTTTAATAGTCAGCCATGTTTAAAACTAAGCCAGAATCTTATTCCGTTTTCAGTTTTTCAAAATCCACTTTAAACGGCACCATTTTGTTGTGTAGAAAATTACAATTATTATAAAACGATCACTTATGATAATTTATATTAAAATAAGGCATTATTTTTTTTTTAATATTGCGTTGTGTATTTATTCAAGTCTTTATTTATACCCAGATTCTAACCTGAAAGAACAGAAGCAGAAACTGGCTTTGTTTTAGTAATCAAAACTTCTTTTAATTCACAAAAGAAAATAACACATCTATTTACAATAGTATGGATTCAATTATTTGTATTATTTCTTTTATTACAACTTTGCTATTAAAATGATCATTCACTCACGTGGAGTGATTAAGTTACCCTAGATTGCCTGTTCTAGTGAGATTAATTATTAAATAATGTTACGTAAATGGTGGTACCACACAAAAAAAATCTGGCTGGATAATTAAATAAATAAAAAAAACATTCACTTACATATATAAACAGTCGATGGTATAGGCCGGCCTATTTAGAGGGGTTCACAAATTTGGTTGATCACAATAGTCCAGCGTTCTTCTTTAATCGTATGGCAAACGCCTTGGGTTGACGACAACTTGGATGTAAATGCTGACATTCAGGCATCTCCTAATTTCACAATTTGAGAGGGGCTCCACCTCTTTCAATCAGCTTTTTCCTTTTTTATCAATTTCAACTTTACTTTTCGAAGTCTCCAATAAAGCGTCGAACTCCCCAAACCAACCGGGTCTCTTGTTCCGGCGATGTCCTGCAGCTCCTCTGTCTTTTTTCCTCTGCCCTTCACTTCTCTTCTTCCTCCCCTCGCTTTTCCCTTGCAGGACCGGTTTTCTCCAAGTCCCACGTTAGGGCATTCCACTTCGTCAAAATGGGGGAAATGGGGTATAGAATTAAATAATAAAAAAAGGACTTCCAGCCAGAAAAAAATGAGTAGTTTAATTTATAAAAATTATCCAGCCAGTGAATACAACATATATATATATATATATATATATATATATATATATATATATATATATATATATATATATATATATAATTTGATATATTAATACCTAAGAGCAAGTATTTCATAATGATAACCAATGCATGTTTAGAAATAAATTCACATATTAATCGAATTAATAACTTAAAATTATTTGTACCTTTCGTGCAGTTCATGAGTTAAACTTTGTCTCTGTCCTGTTGGGTCAACAAATCCATTCATGATTACTCTCGTTTTATACCAAGCAGATATTATTTATTACTTTATTTTATGCTCAATAGGAATATTTCCATGATTTAAATTAGTTTTTAAATTTGCTGATACAAGGACAACAGCAACGATATAGGACCCATTAAAATAATGCTAACATATACCGGATATAATAATAAATTTGCTGCGTTAGAAGCAATTTTTCAAATCTAAATATTATATTTAATCTAATAAATTTAATTTTTCAAATTAATTATTCATTTTTTATAGTTTTTTTCCACCTGAAATAAAATACAGTGATCAGACAAATAAAGTATTGTGACAAAAAGTGAGACGATTGATGAATTACGTAGGGTATAACATTACCTACAACATCAATATTTTCAACAGAAGTTTGCAACAGAAACGAACATGGAAGAAAAAAAAATGTTAATAAGTTAAAGTAATCGAAATAAAAATAAAAAAGATTAAATGACGGAAATTATTTCGTATCGACTTTACATTAGTAATAATTTACACACAATCCACATGACATATTAAATCCTCATAAGCAAGTCGAAACTGTCAAAAACTGAAAATAATCTGTGGTTTTTTTTTCTACGTAGCTCCCTTGCCTACAAATTAGAAAAACTTTGTTGATTTATAAAAAATAAATAAAAATTAAATGCATATATCAGCATGAAAAACATCAACGACATAAAATTATAGAAGTTCAAAGGAATACTTGATTTATCCGGCTAGAGTAAAAAACACGCATTTAAAATATAAAATTTCCATTTCCACTTGGAATTTTGCAATCTACTTATGATTTCAATTTGACTGAATATATGCAAAAAATCAACTGACGATCATCGAATATTTCTCAATCTTCTCATTTCCATTGCATCTCACAAAAAATATTTTAAAAATTAACATTAATAAAAAAATTAAAATTAATTAACGAACAAAAATGATTATGTAATTTCCCTATTATTTCAGTTAAAGTTCCTTAGAAATATTATTCTATGCAAGTAAGAAATTTGGTCTCAATATTAAATATGCATATAAATTGAGAATTCGGTGGAAAAAAGTAGGAAAGAGCAGTAAAATGAATATTATTAAAATATCATAATTTTTCATTATTTTTCCTAAACCTATTATGAATGAACATAAGTATAAATTCATATCTAGCGTACAGAAGTATTTAATTATTCCATTGACGTGGCAAATCCTCTGTGACAAATGAAGTCCATCCATCCTTAAACCAAAATTGTTCCCAGTTTTTCTAATTTTCGCATGGAAAAAATTTTAGAATATAGAAATGTCAGAAAAATTACTGATATAAATAAGTAATTTTCAAATTATTGTTTTTTTAAAAAAAAAATAAAATAATCAGTAAATTGATGGCATACTAAGATGGGTCTTTTTCTTTTTTCCTTCATAGAGAAGAATGACCAATCATTGTTATTGAGAAAAAATACATAGACACTTCTTTCTAAATATAAAGCACAACTTTTTATTTACTTATTTTTAATATTTTTTCAAAATTTCTGAAAAAAAATCGAATATTCAAGTTTATAAATTAAATATGAAAGATTGAACAACAAAGGAAAAATAATTAATGTATGACAAATTAAATAATAATGTTAAAAAGGAAAATAATCTAAATAAAATCTAAAGAGTGCATTCAAAACATGGATATGGAAACTAATAAAAGATTGCATATTATTACAAAAACAATTTTAGTGAAAACAAAAGTTACATATAGTAAACAGTTTACACAGATTTAAAACAATCAATTTTATATTCGAGAAATCTAAAGGAATTTATAGTTCTATGGAAAGGTGAGGACAACATCTCACAATCGAGAGAAAATCTAAAATGCATGAAATCATATAAGTAATCGGCAACAGCGCTATCCATTAAAAAACTTCTTTCTTCATATTCCCTATCTGTACTCTATTGAGTTCACCAATTAAAATTTTTAAGACTAACTTAATTTATAAACACAACAATTTAAATCACACAACAATTATTAAAAATTAAAACTAAAAGGACTTGCACTGAAAGGATAAGATCAAAAAATTAAAAAAAAACACACATAAAAACATATGAATTAAATAGACAAATTATTGATCATTCATTTAAGATTCAAAGGACAAATTAATTACTCTTAACTTTGATAATCTATAAAAGTAAAATACTGAGTCTCTAATATTGTAAAAACTGTTAATAGTTCAAGTGTTTTGTAATTATTTCAGAAGAGAAATTTGCTGAAAAAGGAGCGTTAATAAAATTAATTTAGAGAGTTCAAATAATTCCAATTTAAAGTTCCAAATAAAGTTCAAGAAAAGTTGAAGTTTTTATATTTCCAATGGGTTCGGAAGCAGTTTTCAGTTATAGGAACGAATTTTGTTACCTCACTTATCTATTCTGCATAAGACTTATCTATTCTGCCTAACGTCCAAAGTAATCTATTCTTAATGTTATCTTCAATAAGCTTACAAAATCCAATACGCTTAGTTCACTTTGGGGATGAGGATTTTTTAAAGAATAAGAATTATTTTTTCAGACTAAAAATCTTTAGAAAGCTCTCAAGAAAGAATCAGTTTATAAATCAGAAGTCAGTTCCAAATGTACAGCTATTGTTAAACCGTAGGTGAACAAGACAATGTAAAATTTTCGTCTACCTTCAGCTTCTTTGACATAAATAGGTCCAAACAAAATTCAAACAGTATATTACAAATGGAGACGTCTCTTTGACTCTTCCTTCGCGTAGTGTTATTTGCATTGTTGGTTTTAATGAGTACTTCTTGCAAGACATCTTCTAAGACAAAATTTGATGATGTTCTTTACCAATTGACACCCTTAGACATCTGATGAAGAGCTCTAGTTCTAGCCAAAGTACACGCTATACCTCTATGCATGACTTACCGTATTTACCCGAATCTAATGCGCATCGTTTTTAGCCAAATGTATTCAAAATCGGGGTGCGCTTAAGATTCGAGTGCAAGGTCAGCAGTTCGCCGATGACGTCAACCAAAGTTAAATCGTAGCAATGGATTACTGTATTTTTCGACTACATTTACCGTTACATTTATCGTTGACACATTATTGCATAGAGGATACAAATTGCAGAGTACGTAGTCACGAAATGGAGGGCAAACAGAGAAGAATGTCATATGACGCTACTTTCAAACGTAAAGTAATTCCTTATGCTGATAAAAATGGCAATAGAAAGGCACGGGGAGAGTTCAACGTAAGCTGAGAGCAATGTTCGCTAGTGGCGGCAACAGAAATTGGCATTGTTTGCAACTAAAGCTAGTAGAAAGATGTTCATTGGCCCTCGCAAAGTAAGACACACTAAAATTCAAGAAAACATTACGGAATTTGTACGTGAAAGGGGGAAGAATGGACAATCTCTGTGACTCTAGTGACACCATAAGAAATAAAACAAAAGAGGAAGCTGAAATTCTTGGAATACCGAAACAAGAGCTTAATGCTAGCCATGAATGGGTGGATCGGTTTATGAAATGGATGGGCTTATCTCTAAGACAACAATATGTCAAAAGCTTCATGCAGAGTTTAAGGGAAAACTACTAACATTTCCGCGGTATGTCATCACACTTTGGAAGGAAAAGAATTTTCCAATGGGGCAAAAATTGGCAACGCTGACGAGACGCGTCCACCTGATGTCATATCAACGTCTACTGGACAAAATTGTGCCGTATGGGACTGTTATTATACTAAAGTTGATTTGATTTTGTATTGTTTAAATAGTTATTTTTTTATAAATGCTTTTTTAAATGTAGGAATATATTACAGATTTATTTTTCTAAAACTTATATGAATTTTATGCTGTAAATAATAATTAATATTTTGACTATATAATGTATGCATGTTGCTAAAATTAATACAGTAATTTCAATTTTAAATTATAAAATGTTTGTTATAAAATATTTATATTTTTATTTGTTTGGTTTCCGTGCCACTTTTTAAGCTTGTCTGGGGTAACTTCTTCCGGGAATTGCACCATAAGCATCCTGAAAAAATTGATGACCAATGAACTTGCATCTGCGTTCAGTTATTTTGGTGCTAGGGATAAGAAATCCTTTAATGGACTAAATATGAAGCAGTTAGTTTTTGGTAAGTACAATGTTTGAATAAGCGTATCATTAAAAGTTTTCTTTTGTAAAAATGAAGGTAAAAAAAATCTGATAAAAATTTTTTTTAATGAAATATATTTATGCAAGTGCTAATATGTAAATTTAATTCTCTGTTTGATTACTTAAGCATTATTCCCATTATAAAAGTAATGTTCAATTCTATCTGATAATTTGAATGTTTTTGGAACACATTTTAAACATTTTGTAATGTTAATTATTTAATCAAACACAAAGGTTACCATATTTATAAAGCTGATATTTCTTTGAAATTGAATTGGTAATTAGATATTTAAGACATTTACTGAATTAAAAATATAAATATTTTAACAATGTTATTATAAAGTTAATTAATGTCTTAAATTAGTGAAGGAAATTTTTGATATTTTTCTGATTAATTTATGCTGTTTTTTACTAATGAGATTTACAGCCAATCAGTTTTATGTATTAATCAGTAAAAATTAAAAAAAATTAATTAAATATCATTAAATTAATTAAAATAAAATCAGTAAAAATTATAAATATTCATGAAAATTGTCTTCTGGATTTTTACTATTATTTTGTCTGAGGTTATTGATCTGAAAATGTTAATCGTTATTGTTAATTATTTTAAATGTGCTTTACTTTATTTTCAGATGCCGTGCGGTGAACTCCACAGTATTCAAAGACAACCGATGGTGAAATGATAACTCCGATGATGAACTGGTTACGTCATGCAAAAGCAAGATTTATCAATGAAAGAATCAAACATTTCAGTTAATTAATATTTCTGTATAATGTAAATAATTAGAATTGTGTGCATTAAAAAAATTCTATCAGTTATTTTTTGTTGAATTAATTAATATTTACACTCTCTTGCTCTGGAATGTTTTCTTAAACAAATTTTAACTTTTACAAAGAAAAATAATTCAGCTTTTAAACAATGAAATAAGTAATTTTCAGAATTTTCTGTCATAATAATTTGGAATATTCAATTCAGTGGAAAATTTTAGTTAAAAGAGATAAACTTTTTTTTTTATCTTGTACAAAAAAAGACAGTGTTAAAATTATATCTAATTAGTTAAAATATTAGGCTGAGAAATAATAATAAATTTCTCTTACTACAAAATTAAAAAAAATAAACTATGAACAATAATTTGCCTGATATTAAAATTAAAAAAAATTACACTCTACAAATAAAAAATATCCTTTACTATTTTATTGTTACCCTCTAGTTATAAAAGTAATTCGAGAGTTTTTCCGAAGTCGTGTTGGCAAGGTAAACTGTAACCGTACTTGGTATATTTTGGCGACGTTTCTTATTTAATACAAACCTAAAGAGGTAGTCTAAAAAGGGGTGTGGTGAATGGCGTTACCTAGTAGGGCGGTTGTAATAATGTAAGCAAATGAGGAAAACTCTAACAGAAATTTTATGAATCGAAAAGCAAATGAATGCAATAATGTTTAAAATCGCTTTCTATAATGATACATGTATTCAATTTTTTCTCTTTAATAAAAGAAATTAAATATTTTTGAATCATAAATTGTTAATCACAGAATAATTGTAAAATTTATCTTTCTTTTAAATTGCATAAAATGTGTATGGAATAAATTCTGTAAGCAAAATAGGCCATTTATCTAATTATTTCTAAAATTAAATTTGTAATCTTATTTTACAATTCAATTTACTTTATCTAAAACCATGTTAATAATAAATTTTTATTTTATCAATTTAATTTGCCATTTATTTGTAGCTTCAGAATTTAAATTGAGTATTTAATTTCAAATCCTTTAAAAGTGTGGAATTAACTATGTAATAAAATGAAACTTATAATTGGAATAAATGTTTAAAGATTTGTACTCATCCAAAGAATAGAAAATTATTTTTTTGATAATCACCATTCATTGATTAGAAGTGAGCAAAATTATTTCTTTATTACTCCATCTATTACACAAAAATGAAAATATATTAATAATACTCATTCCAGAAAACAATAGTTTTATGTATCTGTTTTTAATCGTATCTTTTACGCATAAGTTTACACAAAAATAAGGCAGATTTTGAAGTTCAAATTTAATCAAATATTAAAAAATTGTTAATGTCCTTACTCTGGAAAAAAATGTATTGTCAGATCTGATAGTCATAGTTAATAATTTAATTTTTCTTGCTTATGGTATTTATATCTTTATAGAGTATCATAAGATTAATGTAATTTTCTTAAATCTAAAAATTAAAATTTCCTTTTGAATAAGCAATGTTTTTGCCTTATTTTAAATTTTTCTTTCAAAAGAAAAATACTCATTTTAGGAAATATATATTCAAAGAGAAATTCTCAATGATATAAATTATTAAAAAGTTGCTTGTTATAAAAGTATTTACCTTCAGCTAGTAACCAAATATAATTTTTCCATTATTTTCAAAGAGTGTATAAAATATGAGCCAAATCACAAATACTAAATAAAATAAAATTATTTTTCTTTCAGTAGATATATCGTTTAAAATTTAAAAGACATTCAATTTTTCCTAAAATTATAGCTGATGATTTAACTAACTTAAAAATTAATTTTCAAGATTCATTAATGTTGTAATTTTCAATAGTTATCCTAGAACAGAATTTAAATATTAAACAATTAAATGAATTTCAATAACCTAAATATAAATTGCGATTTATTAATACATTGTAATTATTTTACAAAAATTTAATAGTTTCAAAAATTTATAGTAAAAGAGAAAAGTATATCACGTTTGCACATTATCTGATAAAGAAATAATGCTTCTGTAAATGTAATATACCTACAATTAAACTATATATATATATATATATATATATATATATATATATATATATATATATATATATATATATATATATATATATATATATATATATATATATATATATATATATATATATATATATATATATATATATATATAATATAACAAATGTTACTTAAAAATATTATCCCCGAAATGTACTGGCCAAATTGCTTTTTCTTAATAAGAAACAAAGCGTCCTTAGTTAAAATATTACCTCTAGTAATTTACAAAATACCTCAAAAAATAATAAAAACTGTACTAAAAATATGCAAATGATTATGGAAAAGGAGGAAAGTTAATGAAAAGAAACTTTATTTTTCATACTTTTTGCAGTTATAAATTTAAACATTTGAAATGTCTTCTATTTTAGTTTAAAGTTATATAGTCAAGTTATATAGCCGAAGTCAAGTTACATGTCTATAAATAATTATAATATTGATTAATCAAATAAATCTTTTCTATTCCAAATAAAGAATATAATAACTAATTAATATTGTTTCGGCTGATAAATATGTCATCAGCACTTCTCTCTGGATGTAATTATTTACTATTTAAAAAAAATCAAAATGAAATTTTTTTAAATATTTTAATTTTCTGAAATATTATTTAACATTCTATTAATTGTTTATAAGAGATTAGATCCTTTTATTTAACAAACAATATTTTATTAAAATTTTATATTTTCTTTTGTAAATATAAAATGTTAACTTTTAATTGTATTTTAACAACAATAGCATGATTAGATATAGCTCTCAAAAGAAAGGGGAAATAGCATGATGAGATATAGCTCTTAAAAGAAAGGGGAAATTTTATAAAATTAAAATATCATTAATGAAAAATTCTTAAAATTAAATTACAAATAAAAGAATTGCGTTAGATGTCCTTAAAATTTGCATCCTTACTAATCAATAAGAAACAGATATAACACCCTGTATAACACCCCCATTAGCTCTTGTCAAGAATACAAACGCCTCTAATTATTGATGGGACGTATTTCCGGCTTTACACTAGACTATCTCAAAATAATTTCATTGTAATGACTTACAGCGGGGAAGTCCATCAATCGTTGTCAGCTGAAGAAACCAACATGTGTTAGTGGTTTGCTTTGTGAATGTCCGGCTAGAAAATTTCTACAAGTCCCTGTTATAATTTTTTGCAAAACTAAATATGAATTTTCTTTATTTAGAAAATATTATCCGGAAATTTATTACTAAGCAGTTTTTGTATTTAAATTCTAAAGTAAATATACATACATACATATATATATATATATATATATATATATATATATATATATATATATATATATATATATATATATATATATATATATATATATATATATAATTTTCTTCTGATATAAAAAAATAAAAATTATTAGATTGGATCAAATGATTTTAATCATTGCTCTAAAGTAGTTAAATGCATCATATCTTTTAAACAAAAAAATCAGAAAAACCTTTAAATATCTGTAGTAACTAGTTAATTCTTTGTTTAATTGATAATTAGCTTTAATCCGTGCTACATTAATATTATATTTCTAAAATCATCAAATAATTTTCAAAATCATTAAAAGAAGTGGTTTGAATGCTTTAATACTTACAAACTGAAGAATTTTAACAAAATTGTATATTTTTAATAATTAGAAAAAATAATAAACTAACTTAATTGCCTAACAATAGCTTTTAGGGGAAATAGTAAGCTACTGACTTCAGTTTAAATATTGGGAAAAAATGTTGATTGTAAGTTTTTCATGTTCCGAATGATTTCTGTTTCTATAATTTTGTAAAAAATATCGTTCCTTACTGGAATCTATGTTGTTATTATATTTATTTTAGTATTTCTTGAATTGTTATGCCTAAATATTAAAATAAATATATCTCACGCATGAAAATTGTTTTTAGAAGGAGAATAAAAGCAAAAATAAAAATGGGGAAATCTTAACGCTACTATTTAGAATAATAATTTAGTTATTAAATATTTTATATAAAACTGTTAATATCACACATTTTTTCACATATATTCAAATTTATTCTACATTAAATATTTTTCCCTTCACCGAACTATATCTACCTTGATATGCAAAAGATCAGAAGTAGTAAATTTCGAGAAGGATTGTTTAAAAAAATAATTTTGTAAAATAATGTTTTAACTTCCTTCTTCATTTGATAGTTATAAAATATAAATATTTTGCTTCACTTGATTGCATCAAATGTTTTTTTTAAATAGTTTTGATTAAAGTACTAAATATTCATAAAATACATTTTTGTGAGCATAAATTCACTAATCGGAAATAAATACTCTACCTAGTTTCGACAACATTAATTTTGCTTTAATGTTAACCTATTAAAAACAAGTATCTTAATTTATTATCTTACCGCAACTATAAAATTTATTTCTTATATTAGAGATATTTTATTCAAACTCAAATTTTTTAGCTTAATATCAGAATTTACTCATTGAAATTTTATTTCTAAAACACACGAAAGGATTGATCATACCATAGTGTTTATTTGTAATATTCTATTTCAGCAATGTAAAGTATAACCTTTAGTATTGCTGTTATTTATTGAAGTGCTTGAAAATAAAAAAGTAATATTTAAAATATAGTTCTTAAATCATTAAGTGAAAATATTTCTTTTACTGATGAAGGAAATTTAATATTTTCCGGAATTTGTAAGAAGCATAAACTTTTAATCAATGATTATATTTAGGGAATATTAGTTTAAAATATCCTAAAACTTACATAAACATTTATTAAAATAATTTTGAACCTCACAGTTAAGAAATTAAATAATTTATCTTGTTCTCTGCTGTTTTCCTTATACAAAAGAACGTTTATTATTACGAAATACAAACACTTTTTATATATTTAAATTTGATCATTAATTTATGGTAACATCATTTTATTATGTTTCTGAAACAGATGTGCATTTTGTAAACATCTGTTGGAACAAGTGGTTACTAAGTGGCGAAAATTCTATACATTATAGAAAATTAATATTGTTTTAAAACCTTATTTTTTAAATTTGAATATTTGATTCCAATCAAAAATTATTAACCAAATATTACGATATAGAATTAAAATTAATTTCATCGTGTTAAGATTTATGTTTTTGATTATTTTATATCTCTCGATATATTTTCATGTTTTTAGTTAGTTCTTATAGATAAATGTAATAAATAAACCTTGAAAGTATAATTATAACATTAATTTGCAAATATTTACATTTAAAACATTTGTGTCTTCAGTAAAAGTATGCATCATGCTAATACCTAAGCTTTGTTTCCATTTTCAGATAAATATAATCTTGTCACAAGATATATATTCATCAGAAAAGGTAAACGAAGCTCAGGTATTAGCATGATAATGACATAAATATAATTTTTCTATGAAAATAATTTCATTATGAAGAAAAATTTAAAAATATTAATTACAGTTGTGAATGTTAAAATTTTATTTAAAGTTTTATGATTCGTTTTAAAATCAAGTTTGATCGAATTAAATTAATTTTACAAAGTTATTTTTTAACGTTCAACAAAAATTCATGTAACCTATATTATTTTATTTACCTAAAAACATATCTTTTAAAACTAAGATTTTCCATTTTTTGTCGATCATTTATAAAATTATACAAGTATTTAAAATGATAATTCTACGAGCAAGCTATTCAATTTTTATATTAAAATTAGATTTAATGTAAAATTAATTAAAAACCTAGAAATCACAAGGATTAAATATTCTTAAGTAATATGGTTTTGTTAAAAACGATGAACTTGGTTCGAAAATTTTGACTTTTAAAAATCTTGATTTTTGGAACAAAAAAAAAAAAATATCGAATTTCGTTTTCTGTCTAGCTCGTATTCTTTACATTTACTTATTTAAAACCTATTTTTAATTATTACAATTTATAACAAAAACCTGTTTTAGCTTAAGAGAAATCATTCTGGAGGAATATAATGAAATCGGGCATAATTATTGTAAAAAATAATGTTCGATTTATGCCGATTCTGCACTGTAAAAAATTAAAAAGATCTTAATGTATAAATTATTAAATCAAAAAGAAAATATGCCATTGCGTAAAACAATATGAAAAAACAAAAACAAACTCTTTTGAATAAAAAAAATATTTTAAAATCGTAAGAATGTCCTATTAAAAATTAAAAATAAGTAGACATTCATCATTGGTAAAGTAAACGACTGAGAAAATATCGCATAATCATGAGATAAGAATGTTAAAACTCTTGTCTAGTATGAATACCTGTATTGATTTGTTTGTCCTTAAACGATCTTTTTTACACTAGGTCTAATTAGATCGGGAACAACAATTAAAAGTCTAATTCCCAATAAGAATTTTACTCAATAGAAAACTTAAATACTGAGTGTATCAGTTTTTGAAAAATAAAAAATATTACAAATTTACATGTTTTGGCTGAGAATATTTATGATTTTATTATAAAAAATATATAAGTATATAATTCAATGCTCCAAAGAAATTAAATCTTAAACTCCATTGAAGCTTTTAACTTGCATAATCTAGTATGGTGAAGATGTTATTAAAATTATGAGTGTACAGACAATTTTTACTATTTCAACGTCAATTGTTAGCTGTGAACGTTCGTTCAGTAAATTAAAATTAATTCTGACATATACGATCAACCATGGGACAAAATAATTGGAGTGACTTAGCATTTTTAAGCAGCGAATTTGAAAAACTTGAAGTGATCAACACTGATGAAGTAATTAATCAAATTCATCATTAATGGCAAATGAAATGTATGCATAACTAATTAATTTATCCTAACTAACTGTTATTTATAAATACATTTAATCTATATATATTATATATTAACATCATTCACTGCTGTAAAATATACATTTTTGAAAATAATTATATTAATATGTAAAATTAATAATTATTTTAAATTATTTATAAATTATAGCAAGTTTTATTATTCTCTTGTTACATTTCTGAATCCAATTCTAGAGTTCTGATTATTTTTTATTCGATTTTTGTTGTTTCAAATTAAAAAGCATAACCTAAATCTACAGAACTATTTACAACTTGAATAATTATATTAAAGAAAGTGCTTTTATTATTTGCATTATAATATCTTTATGAGTTTATATTATATTACTATTTATTGTGGGAGAGCACCAAAATAGATATCCTTCAAATTCTCATGAACTGGGTAAAACGCAAACAGCATCTGTGTCTCGATAGATCATTTTATAATTGCTTACTTTATTGACAGGAGATATTCTGGTTCATGGAAAAGTGTTATCTCCCCTAGTTTGTTGATCGATTTTAAATTATTACCAGATGTGGGAAAAGCAGTTTAACTTCCTGTGGTATTTGTACTCAAAATTTCTCAAGGGAGGCTGGTTGCCACTTTGGTTGCCAATTTTTCTTTTTTATGTTTATTCAATATCATGCAAAGAACTCTCGTTGGGAGCACTTTAACCTAAGCAAAATATTTTCTCAATCTTTTGTGTTTAAATAACCTTATGTTTTGAAATCATTATGTTAATCTCAACTAAAGTTAGGTGTAGAAAAATTTCTTAGCAACAGAAGGTACATGGCCATTTAGGCTAGGAACCTAACAAACACTAGATACACTTCTTCTTGCCACTTTGGATGACCGAGTTCCAGTGCTCCAGGCGCTCACCACCAATTTATTTGCTTTGACTGCCAATGGGGTGTAATTATTAGTCACAGGGAAAGATTTTAATGAGGATATAACAATTATTTCCATTTACCTATCATTTGGTTAATCGTCGAGCCATGTATTTTCATCTGGTATGGCCAAGCCGCGTGACATCACACTCATTCATATTCTTTATAAATAAAAATAAATAGGGACTATTTACAAGGTCAGATATCTTGCATGCATATTCTTGAATAATCCATACATTTAGTAGAGTTTATTTGCGGAAAATATTTCTAGATTATTTTAATTATAAAGTATACACAAACAGTAAATATTATTTCATAAATTGATATAAGTAAAAATTTCTTTTTTTCCATACACTTGTTCCCACTATTTCTAGATTAGATTAGTAATATAAATACTTATACACACATTTTTAACAATATTTACAGTAATGGTCAGTAACGCTCTGCACATACATTTAGATGCAAGTAGTAATGAATGTGAATTAACTTAAAGAGATTTGCAAGAAAGAGTGATAATGCCTGAATTCTG
Organism: Latrodectus hesperus; assembly: GCA_037975125.1. NCBI lineage: Eukaryota > Metazoa > Arthropoda > Arachnida > Araneae > Theridiidae > Latrodectus > Latrodectus hesperus. The sequence goes on from JAJQOW010001124.1 coordinate 43,554, forward strand.
ACTCAGTTTGCTGAGTTTTCAGATCAAAATTTCTCAAGAAAGTGTGGGAAAATCTCTTGTCAAAATTAATTCTTTATGCACAAGAATAAACCTACAAATTGCACGGATGTTAGTAATAAGAGTTGAAGACAAATATCCATAATTATTGATAATAGTTTTTTATAAATTGATTTTTAGTTGTTACAACCCTTTAGTTTCTTTTGCATATTTGTAATTACTTATATAATCTTATGAACTTGCAAAACAAACTGTATAAATGAAATAATTAAAAATCAGTTAAATAAATATATACTTATGTGTCGAGATTTATGTGATCTGGGCAAAAAAATTGGAGATTAAATTATAAGCTCAGCAAATGTTACAAAATAAGTGGTTTTATTGCATTAACAAGAGTTAATATCTTATATTTGAATGATTTGGAGTTTGAATAATGAGAAATGCTGAATATGCTATTGCAAAAAATTAGTGATTAGTAACTTCAACATACAAATATACACAATAAATATATTTAATTCACAGGTTTAATTCAAAAAAATTTATTCCTTTATTACACATATTTAATTTTGGTAAGTAGGAGAATACATATGTAAATTATAGTATTTAATGATACTTATGTAATATGTTATATACTTTCATAAAAGATATAAAGTATAAATATGCTAATTTTTATTCATGTAATTTATGATTATCAGATATATTATGGCAAAAACAATTTTAAATTTAATTGCTGAAAAAATAGGGAAAATCATCAATAAGTACTTAAACTACCATGCCAGCTTCAATTTAAATTATCTAATTTCTCTTTTCATTGCTTTTAAAAGCACATGATGAGTTTTGATGGAATAATTTTATTTATAGAAGATAAGTAATACTATTGGTTATGTTACATTTAACTTTTTCATTTAAAGGTCCAAGTACTAATATTGAAATGTCATAACCACTGGTACCAAATGCATTAATAAAATCATTGTTTCAAAAACATGAGTTACACCAACAAGAAAAGTATTTATTTAAGTTCTTTACATCATGTACGCTTGGATGTAAGATATGATAGATTGTTGTCTATGTTTTTGTTGTATCATATTTATAGTTACTTATTGTGTTATGTTATTTACAAATATAAAAATCAAAAACTCTTTTATTTTCAGTTATTTTTACTAACAATAAATGTTTTTGATTTTTATATTTGTAAATGAACGTCTATTAATGCCGATGAAATACTTTTAATATTTGAAGAGAAAAATTGCAAAGAATTATTTTTTGAATCATTTTCCATTATATAATAAGACAATCGCTTTATAAAATTATCAGAAAACTCCTAATATATTTATGAACGAAATACCTTAGAACAAGAAAAACGCTGCTAAATATACTACGTTCACTCACATGTCATAATGATGTTTATTTCTCCACCTTATATTTCACCCAATCACATTTTCCCCGGGCAACGATAGCTCCGCCTACAGCTCATCGTAGCTGGGTTACCATGCTGTAACTGTAATCGCTTAGATTTGGCGAAGAAGGCGATGAAATGTGTCATTTGGCGGAGGCAACACGAGTACCCGTATATCCCCAGTAATTCATATATTTATGCATTCACTGGAAACTTCATAGAAGTAATCTCAACTTTCCCAAAGAATAAAAAATCATTTTATTTTAAACAATAAGAAACTAAATTTTCAAAAGGTTAACTATAAAATAATGAGCAGAAAAATAATGCTAATTTATCAATTGTGAGAATTTTATTACTTTAACAAAACTTGAACAGTATATCTGTCAAAAATTTAGGATATTTGACTGAAAATTAAGAAAAATGTGATGCAAAAGAAATTTCATAAGTAACAAGATAATTAAAAACAATTTTCTCATTGTCTAGTGGACAAAAATATATGAGCCACTAAGATGAGGGATTATTTCAATATCTTCGCACATCTAGAATACATCCATAAAACTACCTAGTATAGAGCAGTGCGTATGAATACATCCAAATTTCGTCCATGAACCATCCAATGGCAACGTCTTGTAGACGTATAGTGGATGTAAAATGGGTGGATATTTGACGTGCCATGGATCTAAACTGGACCAAAAAGAGACGTCTTCTGGATTAGAGTACATCTCGCTGATGATGTCATATCGACGTCTACTGGACGAAATTGTGTTATATGGGACGAAAATTGTTTTGATTTCTTGATCAGATGTTGTTGCTCGTAAGTACGCAACTGATCCATATGCTTTCATAGTAGAGTCCGAAAAGAGGTGTAGCTGAAGACTCTTGAAATTATCAATTAGAATTTCAGCCCTAACGTGGTACAAAAAATTGCCAGGTGAGGGATTTCATTGAACTAGCTTTTACAAGCTGAAACTAAATCAATAGGCAGGTCGTCATCCTAGTTTATACCAGATGACCAAACATTTTGCATTAGACACTGATTAGTAAAGTGTATGGTTTCTGAAATCCCAATGAGTCAAATATTCGTCCTAAGACTCCTGAAATATCTCCTAGTGTCCTTTCTGTTAGACACAAATCCAATTAATTCACATAAGTCAAAATAAAATCAGTCTTTGCAATTATCCCATGCTATGCCCAAAACTTCACGAGGAAGATTCCCTTCTCCCATAGTTTCGGAATCTTCAACTGAAATTATATTGTTCTCTTTTCATAATTTTTATAAAACATCTGAATTGGCTCGACATTTATGCAACTGTAAATTTGCTTCATTGAAAACTTCGTTGGCTTCCATGGTAAAGCTTGTTCTTCAGTCTAATAATTTCCGATTACATCGTCCACGTAGACATTATCTTTTAAGAATGAAACAGTTTCAGGATACTTTTGAAATACTTCACTAAGTGATGTTTAATCGTGGCCGTCAATAAACAAAGATTACTATTTATCCCGAACAAAACTTTAGAAAATCTGTAAGCTATAGGTGGTTTAAAATTGTCCGTTGGGTCCTTGGGATAGAAAATTCCCTTAACGTCTCTATCTTCTTCGTGGACAAAAATGTTCAAAAAAGTTTGTGGTTGTTTCTAGATCAGCATACTTTCCTGTACCTAGGCCAGAGTTGGGCTCTACCAGTTAGATTGATGGAGTCTGGTAGGAGTCTTTCTAATTTAGAAGCAAGAACCGAGCAGAAATCTCCCAATACTTGATCTGACAACTCGAATGGTGTCCTTTCACATGGAGGACATTGCGAACACGATAATCCTTTGAATCCGGAAGATCGCATGGCACTAACACCATCAGAGATCTCTTCCATTACTAAACAACTTACTTCTGAAACATGGGCTGACCCTCCTGCTCATCCTTGGTACTTCCAAAGACATCCTGGAGCCGCCACAACATTTAAGGGCTCCAGAGTACATCAGACGACACTGTCTCGACTTTCTATTAGAGATGTAAAATTCCCGGGAATTTTGAAGCTTGGGAATTAACTCGAAAATTTTGGGAAAAAACCGGGAATTTTGGGGAATATTGAGAATTTTGAGGAAATAAACTCAGCCAATCATATTTCGTTTTAGGGATTCTTTATTCGCATATATATGAAGCGAAGAGCGAAGTGAAGTAAAGTTTGATATCTAAATAAATTTTAAACAAAGTGAAATTTTATTTTCTACAATAAGCATTCATAAAAGCAGTGAAAAGCATAAAATATGAATATTAAAATTGTAAAAAATATAGTATTGAAAAATTTCTACCCTAGGGGATATTTTTATATCGGTGCATGGCGAGATCTGTCGCTTAGATTGTTGGGAAGCCAATGTTTCTCACAAATACATATTTAAGGAAATTATGAAAATAAACTGAAAATTGTTATTTGATCAAAAATATTGTTTCATTGTAACAAATAGTGATTCTTTTCTTCATATCTACTTTTCCATTTTCAGTTCTTTTAGGTTTTAAGCGATTTATTATTTTTTGCGATCATTCTTTATATAGATTTGTTTCTTATATATTCGAAATTACTTTATTTTTTAAAAAAATAATTTCACTTTAATTTTAATGTATTTTTCTTAAAAACAAATTATTTGAAAAAAGTAAGGAAGTACTTGATTTTTCAGTCTTTGTAATAAATTGAAAATTGATTGAAAAATAAATAATGCCAAGCAAATTGCTTTCTTTTTTGTTTTGACTTCTAATTGACAAATTTTTAATTTATTAGTGATATAAAACGATACCGTTTCATGTATTCTTCTCAACTGAATATGGGTAAATGGTGCACAAATTTAATTAATATGTAAATGAAAGTATGTGGTGAGGCGACATGTGTAAGTTGTGAACAAAAAAGAGCTCTTCCAGCGAATCATCATCTAAATAATATCTTGTAGGAATTAATGTGACAAAATATGTGTAAAAAATTTATATAAAAAGTTTTTTATCCACAAATGTAATCATGAATAAAAATACTTTTTCTTTTATTATAGTTAAAATATTTAAAATAATTTTCTTTTATATTTTAAGATTAAATAACAATTTTTAAGTGCAATATATATAATGCAGACTTCAAATAAAGCTATTTTTATTTCTTTTGCAAGGATCTGATACATTAATTTACACAATTACAATATATCTACAATTGAATTATTCATTGAATTTTTGAAAATTTTTTACAACATTAAAAATGATTTCAAAACATTAAGTTAGAATCAAAATCTCTTTAAACTATTGTTCATCAATTCCAAATGATAAAACAGACAATGTGAGTAAATTAAAAAAATTATTGAAAATCTGTCATTGAAAATATTTTTATTTTTCAGACTTTAGCACTAGAAATGGAAATAACTTTATGATACTATGAAAAGAATTTACGAGAGTCAAGCAAACGAATTCTGAAAAAAAGTGTTGCTTTTTTAACATTTTACACTCACGCAATCTTGTAAAAAATTTAAATTATTTTTTAATTCAGTGCATCTTGCTTTTCATAAAAAGGCTGAAATGTGTTATTCTTTTCAAAAGAAGATTTTTGGTTAAAATACTAGCTCTAAAAATATTAATGCCAGTTTGATATAAGAAAATAGGTGTATTATTTTTCTATAATCTTGTTGTAAAAACATGAAAACTTATATTTTTTAAGAGTTGGTTCAGCTTGAATTTTTACACACAAGATTAAAATTTGTACATAATACAAAAATTTTAGAACAATTGACAAATCTGTAATTTTGTGATTGTATATTTCCAATTCAAAAACTTGAAGTAACCATAAGCAATTTGTTCAGAAAGGATTTTAAAATTGTACAGATGCATTTAGAAATCTGCACAGTAAAAAAATCCCATCTAAATATGTTTTTACCTGTTACCTTGTGAAATAAAAATAGATATTATTTCTATTGTAGAAAATATCTAATATTTACAAATATAAAAATATTGCTTAATAAATACTGATTGATTTTTATGAATATAGTTGTTCAACATGACAACTGAAATGGATATAACAAAAATTGTTGTAATAAATAATGTATAAAATTGAAGCTACCTATTTTACTGTAACAGTAATACTATATTTAAAACAAGCAAATGACACTAAATATCATAAATAATAGTTTAAAAATATTAGTTTTTCAATGTTTATACTACTTCTTTCATGATGGAAAACCAATTTGATGCCCAATGATATAAATCTCTAAAAAATTAAGCCCTTGTACTGCTGAAAAGTGAAAATCTTTGTAGCGAGGTATTAGAAACAATATCCTACCTCCTTTCTGGCTTCTTAAAACTAATTGCTGATTTTAAAATAGTAAGTTTCAAGCATTTTAAATGCATTGTAAATTAATGCACGTAGGTCATAGATATGCTGTCAGAAGGAAGACTTGTGAACTTCAGCTCACTTTAAAAAATTTCAAATACAGATGAAAAGTTTGTTTTTTCTGGAATAAATGTAAAATACAATGTAATTTAGAATTTATAAAAACTTTTATTTGAAGAAACATTTAACATATCACACATGAACATTGTTATTTACAATCCCATATAAGTGTGTCATTACCAACCATCAACATATTCTGTATAATAGTTGATAATTATAGTGAAAATACATACGACACATTTTTGAATTGAGAAACAATCTTGATTCACTAAGCCCCTGATTACGTTATGTGTGTATACATATTTAAAATTATGTAATCTGCACATATATATATATATATATATATATATATATATATATATATATATATATATATATATATATATATATATATATATATATGACATAATCCTTTAACAAAGCAGAACTTTTAGAAGCATTTTTCAGCTCACATAAATTAATCAAAATGAAATTGGTAAAAATTATGGTGAAAATCAAAAGTTTTGTTTATTATCTAGTTCATTTGAAACTATAATGTAACAAACACAAAAGCCACATCCAGGAAACTTGAAATAATTTATATACGATTATAAATATTATCCAAGCAAGTTAAAATTTAAAGAATACCACCTAAAAGATGGAAAATAGGTACCTCAAGTTGTTGAAAAAGAGGAAATGGCAAATGCTAATAGAAGACAGGTTCTGCTAGCTAGGATAAACAGGATTTAAAGGTTGTAATACTGATAAAGAAGTTTATAATATCGACACAAACTGGACCAATTTACAAAAATTTATTATGAGAAAATCTTCATCAAAATTTTAAGTAACTTCAAATTAATCAATTAGCATCAACAGCCACTATTTAACTTATAACTTTCAGTAAAAGCAAAATTATGACATAAATCTCAACAAATCTAAAATTATTGGAACTAACATGCATATTCAAATTTTAAAAGGTCCATAATAATGAATGAAATTTAATATTCTTGTCACGTAACCCAACAAAATTACTGATTTGTTATATCATTAATAATCAACTAAATTAACTAGTAAATCAATCCAACATGCTTATTTAAATCTAGTTATTCTGTTTAATTTCTCGCCAACATTTCCAATAATAAATAGCTTCATTTTAATGAGGAATAATACCAAGAGCATTTTCCTGCTTCTTTATTACTAGCAAATAATTAGCAATTTTAAACAGATATTTTTTATATGACAGTATTAAAGTTCAGATATTTTCCAAATCTCAAACACCAAGTTGTAAACTTTAATAAATATAACAGTTAAAAATTGGGAAAATGTTCTACTAATATTAATAAGATTCAGTATTTATTATAATCTATGAACAATCAGTTTTGTTACGAAGGTTTTTGCATTAGTATTCTCTAGAAAGTATATACACAACACTATGTAATGAATCCTATAGCAATTATACAAGCATTTATGAAGTATATCTATGTATAAAAAACTTGCAAAAGAAAAAAATGTCTTGCATGTTAAAAGTGCCAAATAAAATTATCAGTATAGTTTACATCATTACTTTTGATGGAAAGAGAAAACGATTGTCTTTTTGTATACAATACGTATAATATTTGATTCGAGATAAGCAGATATTTAAACATCTGATTTAACCACCGAAAATAAAACCACAATAGTTAAAAATTACTTTCTGAATGTTTCATACTATAGATGTACATCCAGGCTATTACTTATATCTAAATTGATCAAAAGTAACTCCAGATATCTAATGAAAAACAAAATGAATATCTATATACATTAATGATTGATGTTATAAAAAATTTTCGTATGCAATTTCAAAATCAGTAATCAATCTAATCTACTGCGTTTAATTTAACAATAAGTTTACAAATAATAGTAGAATAATATTTTTCGAGGAATATGTATGTGAAAGACAGCATATCTAAACGATTTCTCTGTTCAAAAAATTTAATAAATACACATTAAATAGTAAACATTACGAGTAACAATTACAATGAACACGACTTGAAAAATCTCCAATCTTTACAAATGGCTGTCATCTTTTTCCAAATATGTTTTGAGAAATTTCTATTGCCATAAATGAAAGTAAAAATCATTAAAATATATCTTTTTAAATATATTATGTGATTAAAAACTTATAAATTTTTAAAAAAATTCAAATTTTTCCACAATTTTTAAAATTTGGGAATTTTCAAAATTCCCGGGAATTTTGAAAATTCCCATGGGAAAAAACCCGGTTTATTCCCGGAAATAAACCGGGTTTTTTTCCCATCCTTACAACACTACTTTCTACTGGCCACTTGAAGTGTATGATCTTTGAGAACGGTGAAAGAAAATACCCAACATGCCCCAAGTGCGACAATGCACCGTTTTGCCCGCAACACATCTTGAAGTGCTTGGGGTTTTCTCGTGAGGAGGCTGTGAAAAGTCCACATCTGCTTTTGGACTTTTTGGCTATCTTTGATCTCATGGATCTGGTCTAGTGGAACTAGACCAGATGGGGATTAGTCCCACCCACCACCACCGCGAACACGATTTATATTTAACATTACAAAGCCGCCTTTAGTGAACACGATGGGTCTTAGGTTAAACTAGGATTCATACATACTATAGTGTGTTTGAATCAAAAGGTATATCTTTTGATAACGAGTACAACTCCTAACCAATCAGGCCACCGCGACCCCTCAAAAAGTCTTGTAGCAAATTAGTTGTAAAAGTTATGGGTTCAAGCCTAAATCTCAAAAGAATATCAAAAATTTCTGGATACGGGTTTCAACCATCTTGCAAATAGTCATTCAAAGAAATTGAATTCGATGACTTACCAGAAGTATTGAAGAGTAAACGTTATTTACTGGCCATACGATAATCCCGAATGACTTCTCTATACATTAGGTAAAAAATATCATTTTCAGTTTCATTGGGGTTAAACTTTCAGCAACTATGGGGACTCTTATTCCAATGTTTGATTTTACTAGTCACAATGGTGTAATAATAATCTGCTTCAATCAGAACAGTTATAGGCTCAGTACAATTGGGGGAGTCAGAAAGGGTATAATTTCTTAATCTTACACAGTCCAGGCACATTAATGTGATCACCAATCAAAATCCAAAATAACCACATTTTGCAGAGCTGACAGTACAGGAGGTACTGTTCAGTGTCGCAGATGTACAGGAAGAGAGTCAAGTAGGTTCCCGAAGGCGTTCAATGGGATGTTGCGCCATGCCAATTCCGGTGCCATGGCCAGCTATGCTGAATTATGCGAGTGACGATCCATGCCGTGAACAACCCTATCGAGATGTTCCCACAGATTCTTGATTGAGTTTAAGTCACCTGAATTCGCTTGTTAGGGGAGATTCATTCAGGTTCTCTTCAAATATCACATATGTACATTGCCAATTGTATGACACTTCGATTGTCCTGCTGGTTGATGCCATCATTATGAGCAAAACAATGTGGATATAAAGGGGGACATGGTCCACAAAGAGTGTTACGTACTTGTATTGATCCATCGTGCCTTTCTTAATGATGAGTGAAACCAGAGAATGTCAGGAAAACATTCTTCAAATCATAATACTCCCGCCTTTACCGCAGTGCGCTCCGGCAATGTTTGCTTTGAGAGGTACGTCGTATAAGTCAACTGTCAACGGAGCATAAAACGTGACTCATTAGAAAAATCTGTGGACGATCTTTTGTGTTAATACTCTTATGTTTTCTTTCACTCTACTCATTTGCAAACTTATGTCGACACTCAGTGGACATCCAGTTGCTGTACTTGTGATGTGACTGGACTGTGTATAATATATATACATATATTTAAATAAAATGAATTTATATTGTTTATCGCTCAATAGTCACTTTTTTTCAAACGAAGGCTAATTAATCAAGGACTTTCTGTTTAAAGTGGATTCCGAACCACTACAAACATCCCTACCCAAGGTGGGACTCGAACCTACGAACTGTTGAGCCGAAGGAAAGAGTGCTATCCATTCGACTACTAGCTCTTAAAGAAGAGGTATTTAAGTAAAATATAAATTGTTTCAAATTTAAAACGATTTAAAATTCCGATGATGGTTTGTTTTTTGAAAGTTAGCGTAAATCTCACACTGATCAATTGTTTCGCATAATTTCTTTATCAGACTCTATGTTCTTAGTCAAAGTCTCTATGTTCTTAGTCATTACTTTGTATCACATGCAGCCTTTTTAAAGACCTCACAAATATCGAACCAAAAACTTTATATTGCTGCAAAAGAGTCGTTCACAATTACGAAATTATTCCAAATAAATAAATAAATAAATAATAACAATGAATAAATATGAATTTAAAAACGTCAGTTCAATTCCAGTTCATTTAAATTTATTTTCAGTGTGATGGAATATAAACTTATTTGAAAAATGAGGTTTGATAGCATTCGAGATATTCAATATAGAATTCAATAAAAGCAAGCAAGGTACTCTAAATCCTATCTTCAAAGGGTCAGTAATATTTTTTGACATGATTTAACATTAAGAATTAGGAGGCACATTTTATCCTGAATGCCCTAGTAACTTTAATCATAAAGGTATCGTTAAGAAAATTTCATTTTATGGACTAACGAAAAAGACGTTACAACAGGCACTTGCTTATAAATAAATTACATAAAGATTAAGTCGTTTTTTAAATAAGTGTCTGTTTATAGTTCATATTGCTTTTCATTGTAAGTTCTCCATGAATATATGAAATATAGTAGGAATCATACAAATAAATAAATAAATTTATACAAAATAGTTTATTTTTGCATTAATTTTTTAAAAATAATTATAAATGATATGTTTTAGAGCGAAAAACTGCAATTTTTATTAAAACTAGCATTGTTGTCTTTTTTTACTAAGCAAAAGTATCATTGTAGTCCACACATTTTACACATCAAGTATATTCATCAAAAATTACGTGTTAGCAATTTGATTTAAAGTAAAGTATTTATCAAGATGCATTTTAATGAGGATAGATTTGACATATGAATGCTACTCTATCATGCTAGAATTAACTAATAACTTTTTAAACAGTAATACTGATGAATTTCATGAAATATAGAATATAACTCTACATATTTTTTTAAAAAAAGTTAAACTAGCTTTTTACATTTTAATTCCCCCTCAAGTCCTGCAGTTCGCATCAAAGTGTGCTTTTTAGCCGGCGAGGGGGTGTACCTGGGTGGAACGGGTGAAGTACGTCGGAAGAGTTTTCTCCTGGTAAGGTCACCCAAGGGGTGAAGGCCGTTCCAATATGCTCAGCTAAGCATCTGCAGGCACCGGAGCAAAGTCAGACTTCTCTCCAATGGAGCTCCAAGTACTTTGTACCAAGAGAAACTGCTTTTTCCCTTCTCCATGAAATTATGTTGCCCATAGTAAGTCATATAGCATCGTTTGTCGCGCTGGATAATCAGAGACGCGTTCGAGGTCTTAGAGATTTTTTTCCTCGTTCGAAAAATTTGCGACCTTCTCCATACAAGCATTGTCCTCTTAGAATACTACAATGCAATGTAAACGGGCTTAGTACATCAGCAACGAGGATTAAACTTGACCACCTTCTTGAGCTGGCGGAATCTGAAAAGTTCAGATCATTGCTATTCAGGAAACCAAACTTAAAGAGTCCTGTAAGCTGAAGGTAAAGGGATATAACATTTTTCGTTCAGATAGAAAAACTGGAGGAGCTGACGGTGGCTTAGCCTTTTTCGTTAGGAACATTCAGTATCAAAGTATCGATGTCCCACAGTTAGATAATATTAAGCTGGAAATCCAAGACATTTCGTTTCCTTGGAGGGGCAAAAATATTAAAATTTTCAACTCTTACCACCCTCCTTCTTCTTCTAGTTTGCCTGACTGCCTTCTTCAGGGGTCTGATGATAACACCTTTTTCCTTGGCGACCTGAACGCAAGATACCCTAACTGGGGTTGTTCCAACAGTAATGCAAGGGGAACTGCACTCCTAAACATTGTGAATGATAGGAGCTTTCAATTTCTTAATGATGGTTCCCCTACACACTTCTCCCACAGTTATTTTAGTAAAGAAGCTCTGGATATCTCCATCGTCAGTCCAGATTTATACCCTCAATGCAAATGGACTGTATTAAGTAATATTTTGGCAGCGATCACTACTCCATCCTCATTGAATTGGATATAAATAAAAGGGTGTTCAAGGACCGAAGGAACCACTGGAATTTCAGAAAAGCGGACTGGAAGAGGTACAAGGATCTCACAAACTCTAGAGTGTTTACAGCCTCTCAGACCAACAACATTGACAGAAATTGGAAAACATTTGAAAACGGGCTTATTAGGGTAGCAAAGCAGTTGATCCCTCGGGGTAAAGTTAAAAAGTACAATCCATTTTTCTCCTACAATTGTGACACCTTGGAACCACTATTGAAACAGAGAGAAGCATTGTCAAATCTCATCTCGTTCAACACCGATAATGCATCCGACAAGTCCGAATTGAACAAAGTGAATGCAGAGATCAAACGCAAGTACGCTCTACTGAAGAGGAAGAGATGGAACGAGTTATGTACTTCTCTTGACTCTAGAACACCAGACTCCAAAACTGTGGAAACTAGTAAAGAATATTGATAAAAGCCTATATCTCAATCTGAGAGCTGTAACACTATTCTAGCACCAGATGGGAGTATCCCCCGGAGTCATAAAGAAGCCGCAAACTTTTTGGGCCTGAATTACAGTAATATAAGCAAACTGTCATTCACTAAACTAGACAAGACCATTGCGCGTATGGCAAGATTCCTTGTTCATCGACACCGAAACAAGAGAGCAAGTGATCCTTTATTCAGCGATCATTTCTCTTTGGAAGAACTAGACCTCGCTATTGGAAATTTGAATCTGTCCAAGTCACCGGGCCCTGACAACATCTATGGACACATGATTCGACATCTTGGTGAGCAGGCGAAAAAGAGAGTGCTAGACATCATTAATCTCTCTTGGAGTAAAGGTAGGCTACCAAGAAATTGGAAAAAAGCAACCATTGTTCCATTTCGGAAACCAGACAAAAATGCAAACTCCCCTGAAAGTTACAGGCCTATTGCCTTAACGAGTATTCCATGCAAAATTATGGAAAAAATGATTGTTACCAGACTTACCTTTCATCTCACATCCAAAAATCTTCCAAAAGAACAGTTTGCATTTAGGAAAGGACATAGCACTACAGATCAAGTTCTTTACTTTTGCCAAAAAATCAGAGACTCTCAAAACATCAAACCAACAAATCACACCGTTGAGGTTTTTCTGGATCTCACAAAGGCTTTCGATAGAGTCTGGCGGAACTTACTAATTCTAAAACTTCATGACAAATTTGAAATCCAGGGCAGCTCCCTTTTCTGGATTGCTGACTTTTTAAGAGACAGATTCTTTTGTGTTAGGTATCAAGACACCCTCTCTAGTTGGTACAAAACGTATCAAGTAGTCCCTCAGGGATCCGTCCTCAGCCCAACTCCGTTTTCCTTGTTTGTGGCTGGATTAGAAGCAATCACTTCTCAGGAGTGTGATGTCGGAATGTTTGCTGACGACATTGTGCTGTGGTGCTCCGGCCCTGATGTGAAAAATATTGAATTAACCTTAAATTATACGTTAATGGATGTGCGTAACTTTGCAAGTGACCACAAGTTGTGTTTCAATGTCACAAAATCCTACGTTGGATTCTTTACCACCAATAAGCACCTGTACTCATACCACCCCCAAGTTCTCTTCCAAGATCAGCCTCTTTCATAAGTTAATCATCCAAAGTACTTGGGCTTTGTCCTGGATCAGGAGCTTACGTGCTACGGGCACATTTCAAATCTAATAATCAAGAGCCGCAAGAGACTGAATATCCTCAAGTACATCTCTGGCAGAGACTGGGGCGCTGATGCCAAAACGCTCAGGTCAACATATATTGCGCTTGTTAGGCCTATCCTTGAGTATAGGTCCCCGGTATACTTCTGCGCCTCGACATCTAACCATCTCCAATTGGAGAGAGTGCAATTGAGTGCGGCTCCCATTATAACCGACCTGAAAAACAGCTGCGCAAACGATTTTGTACTTTACGAGGCTAATCTCCCTCCTCTTAGTCTTGTTAGAAGCTCGAACCTGGTGAAATACTTCAACAAATTAAGAAGCTATGGAAATCAGAACCATACATCTGCGTATCTGTTTAACTGGAGCAACAATCAGAGACTCAAAAAAGATAGCCCATTCGGACTGGCCGATAAACTGGATATTATTTCCCAATCGGTGGAGTACTCATTTCTAACACCCTGCGTTAACCCGACTGAGGGATTACTCGGAGTTCACTTCCACTCTGAACTTCCGTCCCACACAAACAAAAACTCTGATGTCCCTGAATTTTTACGACAACTGGCTCTTGAGGTCATAAATAGTGTCCCGAGTGATGCTACTCTTATATATAAAGATGGTAGTAAAGACGAGTCAAATCACACTGGGATAGGCATCTATATTGTGAACCCTGCGGTACGGATATCTCGAAGCAACCCAGATAACTGCTCGGTCTTTAGGAGCGAATTAATTGCTGTTAAGGAGGGTTTAAACACCATTCTCCACTCCACAGACTCTAGTGACATTTGGATTTTTTCAGATAGCCGCAGTTCAATTCAACATCTACAGGACTGGAGGCGTGTAAATGACCTTGTTAGCATCCAAATATTCAATATGCTTAAAATTCTTTCAAAGCGCAGGGAGGTCCACCTCCAGTGGATCTCCTCCCAAGTCAACATTTCTGGAAATGAAGCTGCGGATACCTTAGCAAAAAGAGGCTGCTCTGCGACGGCCACTACTGATTATGACCTAACTTTTGAAGAGATTTTCTCCGTGGCAAAAAATAGAAACCGGAAAGTCTGGCTTTCTCCTCCAGCCCATCCCTGGTACTGTAGGTCAAAATCAGGAGGAGCATTACATTTTGAGACTGGCAGACAGGACCAAACGGCTATCACAAGACTTTTCAGTGGGCACCTGAAATGCATGTCCTTTGAATCCGGCCGTAAAGTCTTTCCAACGTGTCCCAAGTATCATCTGCTGCCGGCTTCCCCGCATCATATTCTCGATTGTTTTGGGCTCACTTAAGAGGATGTTCGCAACAGTCCTCTCCTGGTGCTTGACTTTGCTTGGGTGCATGGAATCATGGATTTGATCTAGCTGCCGCTAGATCCTGAAGGATTGGACACAACACAGCAACATTTTAATTAGATTTAAAAGTTATCAGTAAATGTTTTCTTGATAATTACATTTTGTTTTTGTTAAAATCTGCCTTGCAAGCAAAAAAGAATGTGATATTCACTTTACGGTGACGTCTTTCAACGTGAATGTAGTGCGACATTTTTAACTAATTAAATCAAAATAAGATATTTACAAATAAATCATTTAGTATATTTCCTATTCATACCTATGTACAAAAGTTTAAGCTTTCTAACTTTTAAGGAAATAAACAAAATATAATTATAATTATCTCATTCTCAACTGAAGAAGCAACTATTATTCCGAAAATTATTTCATTTATTAAGTTCAGTTTTAAGAATGATCGTGCAACCAAAGATACAATCGAGAGAATTGTTGAATACTTGTTGTATGTTGTCGATATAACAGGGAAATACGATAAACGTGTGTTGTGTTTTACAACGAATTATTCTCTTATTTTTAACGTTGTTGAATATACTTCTTTAAATAGAATCTTTATCTTAAAAAATTTTACAAGAATATTTGATAACATTTCTGAAATTTTTGTAAAAAAAAGTAGTTTTTAGGGAAGATTTTTTTATTTGTTTTCATGCGAAATTAAAACTGAATAATCCACTTAGCATCAACATTCTTCAAAAAATAAATATGGTAATCCTACTTAGTAGAAGAAAGCATTTACCATTGATAAAGACAAAATTAACTGAAATGAGAAATTACACGCTTTTTCATTTATCTAATATACTCTAATTAAAACGCTTAAAAGTTTCATAAAGGCTCAAATCTCTGGATCACAGACATTGATCTTCCTATTACTTTCTCACTTGAATATTTTCAAACAAATTATTTTCCTCTCATGTAAATGTTGCTAACAGAATAGTAACCAAATTGTAGAGAAAAAGAGAAAAAAATATTAATTCTCAAATTTCGTATCATACAATTAGGCATATGGTCAACAAATGCTTCAATTTTTTAAAATTGTGTAGTTTTATCATTTCATTAGTCAGATTTATATAGTTGATATATTTCAACTTATAATCAAACCTTTGTTCAAAGTAACTTTCTTTTGCAGTTGCACCACTATTAAAGCAAATATATTATTTTTATATCTAGTGTAACTTTAACACATGAAGATCTAGTAGTTTGAAATAAATAATAATAAACACTCTTAAAATTTTACAATTTAAGAGAATACATTTGTCTTCATTTTGGCAATCTGCCTCTTATGAATCATATGTGTATTAGAGGCAATTATATATGTACTATAATCTATATATGTTACTCACATTTATAATATACATTTCCTAGAATAATACATTTTCTATAATTCAGTTCGGCAAACCATAACATTTCTCAATTTGATTTTTATTATCTTACATACCATTACGAAATTCATGTTCAGGAATTTAGGTTTAACCACAGTAGTTCTAATTCAGATGGTGAAGAATAATCAATAAGAACAAAGAAAAACTACTATTAATATAAAGGCAGCCTTTAAAAAGGTTTTTACGTGCAATAGCCATCACTATTTTGTTATAGCAAGAGATTGCCTGATGAATCACAGCATCTTGCATTGTGTAACATAAGCCGCAAAAATAGTTATAAATCTAAGATTAATTTGGGAAAATATATAGTAAACTAGATTCTAGAGTGTTTCACTAAAAAATAAGCTCATAACCACAGAAGTATGATAATTGTGATAGAAAAAGATTTTACTCGAAATCTTGAAAAATTCTTGGATTTAGAAATTTCTTGGAAGAAATTCAAAGAACTCCCCACGAAATCTTAATTTCCATCAGTTTACAATTCAAACGATTCCTATGTAATCCGATCTTTGCTGTAAATAGTAAAATTAAAAAAATGAAAATATATAGATCACCCAGACAATAATTAAAAACGCAAAATAAAGGGGGAAAAAAGACAATTTCTACGACAAAATAATTTGACTAATTGAACTACTAACTGGAGACAGTAATGTAAGATTTGTAAGCAGTTTTACCTTCATACGACGATAAGGTTCGGGTAGTTAACAATTTCCTATTTAAAATGCTATGCTAGTTAATGTTTCAAGGCAGAGCTACATATGCGACAAAAATCACAAGAATTAATTTTAAAAAATTATACTTAAGATCAAGAAATAAAAGAATTTAATACAAAGATGCTGTTTGGTCACATAATTTTGAAAATTATATTTCTTTGGCTGTGTTACAAACTACATCTTAGATGATAATGTTGAAACTTGAACAGGATGTATGCTTGAACACAAGATAAATCTTGACAAATCAAAATTGAATACGATAAAAAATGCACATTCATCGATACAGACGCATTAAATATCACGTTTAATATTATATTAATACAATAAATGCTTATAATTTAATATTAAACGTAATTACCCACTATTTACTACACGTAATGTAAAGCCTAATCGCCGAAGGATTACCATTTTAATACCCATTCGTAAATTACCTTTTAGGGGAATTTTTTTATGGATAATGGGTCGTATTTCCATGACGCAGGGAAAACTTCGAAGCACCTATCTTGGAAAATATGTAATATGTATGCATCTATCTCCCATTATTCAACAATGGCTGAGATTGAACCTTATGCTTCAAAAAGTCCTGTCTCTATTAGACCTCTGTATTATACATATATTAACAGATTTAGCATTTATATATTAACACAAATGTTATGTATTTTATAGAAAAATGTAATTTAAAAATATTTTTATCTCTAATTGTATAGACTCGATTTAAAACCTCTTAATTTTTAATAGATAAAAACAAATATGTGAAAGAACTAGACAAAAATATTTTTAATAGTATGATCTACCTTTATGTAAACGAAATTTTCTAGGATATCTCTCTCATTTGAGTCTAATTCATCTTTATTTTTTTATGTTATCAGTATGGGAAAGTAAAGGAATAATTATAAAAAATTTGTGAATGAGATGCTAAAAAATTTTAATAGCTTTTAATTTTAAAAAATCTTTCATAATGATAAAATTTTGATGAGATAAATGTAAATTTAAATAACAAATCAATATATTCTGTAAATAAAATTCAACACAACTTTCATGGTTTTGGAAACATTTTTGGTCTTTCGCTTTATAAAATTACATTCCGTCAATTTTTCCATTTAAAAAATATCGGTCGTCAATATAATCCATAAATTTTAGTTAATATTCTTTCATTATATTTAAAGATTTTAACTTTGTTGTCTTTTGTAATATTGTCTGAAATACTTGTATGCACACACACACAATGTGCCATATAAATATTTTCTGCATACTAACATAAAGTTTACAGTAATTTTTTATTGACATTATCAATGGTAGGACTTTAAAAAATTAATAAAACGAAAAATTTTAATATATATTACTGATCCTTTTATACAGTTTTACAATGTGATTAATTTACATTACAGTAATCCCCCTATAACACGGTATATTAGTTCCTCCTTATAGAAAAACGCGTTGTACGAGCTTCTCGTAAAACGCTCTATGTACAAATGATTCATGTTTATCTTTTCTTATTATAGGGGGTTTAAATAAGATATTAAGGAAAAACTTTGTTATGAATGAAATGTGAGCATTTTATCGAAATCAAATTAAAAATATTTTAAACAAAAAATTTATGCAAATGTAACTAAAAATAGTTAATTCTAAATAAATAAAATATAATTCCAAAAACAGTTTTATTACATGTTTATTCACTGTAGAAGCTATCTATCCACCGACATCTTTTTTTAACAGAATGTTCAAAGGTCAAATATAATTAAATTTTATAGGAAAACAAC
>JAJQOW010001125.1:0-62353 GCA_037975125.1 Latrodectus hesperus
CGAAGTAGATATAGTGCATCCGAAATATTTGATGAGGGTAAATGGTTTGGGTCAACATGCCCATAACTCTAATGCATTCGAAATCGCATGGGAATCATGGTTGTTGACATTCACGCACCAATTTATGTTTCCCAGTAACATTTATCTGAATAATTTCATATTGAACGAAATGAATCCGCCGATTCATTCTCCAAACTGAATGGTATTACCTCGAAGTCAAAAGACCATCATTAAACAGTTTGTTTCAACGTGCAATTGACTAAATACAGTGTGTAATAGATTCGTCCAATTAGAAGAACAGAATAAAATGATATAAATATCTAGGTAATTCTACATAAAATAACGACTTTATGAAAGGAAAAAAAATCCTGTGATGCAATTCATCCAAGTGCTTTAAGCCAGACGACCTTCACCCAAATGACAATTACTCCTCGACCTCTCATTCAGGGGGAAAAGAAATTGAAATCTGGTTTAATGGACCGCGCGTATTAATTCGCTTAAGAAGGAGAGGGACCGAAGGAATGACACATTTCGATATTCACTCATACGTTTACTTCATACAGCGGGAATTCTCTCACTGGGTAAGAAAATTTCCTTTGAATCATTTAAAAAAATTATTATTTTCCTGACATTTTTTGCCTGCTTTAATTCACAAATTATTAATGAGAACGAAAGTAATTTTTTTTTTTGAAAAAGAAAACTTTTCTGTGTTGTTAACTGAAGTATAAAATAAAATTTATGAACGAAGCTTATTATAACAGTAATATTTTAAAGCTTTTTCTCATATCATCTTGGATTATTATTCTATTTTTGTAGGAAATAAAAAACAAAATAATTCTTTTTATTTCGATTATATAACGAATCATTTTGAAATTTAATTTTCGCATTTTTATCACGTGATTGAAACTATATATATATATATATATATATATATATATATATATATATATATATATATATATATATATATATATATATAGTTAATAGTATATTTATAGAATGCAATGAATATAATGAAACAAAATACAATGAAAAATGCCAAATGGAGAATAGTACATTGAAAATATTAAATGGAAAATAATACATTGAAAAGAATTACATTGAAAGTACTTGAAAGAAATTTCGGTCTAATTAGCCATCGTGTGCAAAAAATGACCGTTGAGCGACAAACAAACCAAACCTTGAAAGAAATTTCAAAGAAAAATAGATAGATATAAATGGAATAAAGTACCAATATGGCCAGCTTCATCAGGGGGTGTTGACCACATTGGCACAATTATGGCTTTTCTGCAAAGGCCCAAGACATAGTCTTAAAGACTATGTCTTGGGCCATATTGGTACTTTATTCCATTTATATCTATTTGCCAATGTGATCAACACCCCCTGATGAACCCCTTGATGAAGCTGGCCATATTGGTACTTTATTCCATTTAGATCTATCTATTTTTCTTTGAAATTTCTTTCAACTACTTTCAATGTAATTCTTTTCAATGTATTCTTTTCAATGTATTATTTTCCATTTAATATTTTCAATATATTGTTTCCCATTTAATATTCTACATTTGGCATTTAATATTTTCAATGTACTATTCTCCATTTGGCATTTTTCATTGTATTTTGTTTCATAATATTCATTGTATTTTATAAATATACTATTAACTATATCTTAGTAATACTATTCTAGCTGCTTTTGCGCTAAATGTATTGCTAAACTTAAACATTTTTATATATTCTTGTGCTTTTGGTTATATATCTAACTTTGCATTTATATATATATATATATATATATATATATATATATATATGACTGAAATTTTATATATTTATTTACATCTATCTATAATTATTTATTGGAACTCTAATATTTTTATAGCAATGTTACATTTAATGAATTAAATATCATCTATTTTATTTACAATAATAATAAATTCAGTTGATATCAAGTAAAATGTTTAATTAATCATCTAAAAAACAATGATATTCCTGTCAATTTTATTTTAAACTATACAGAAGATAGGGACACCCAATTTAATAAAAAGGTTTTGATCTGCAGACATTGATATATTTTTTAACAGTATTTTGATATTTTTTATATTAATTTTTTTGTTTCCTTTTTCTAATTTAGATTTGTGTACATTGCTTTGATGTATTGTTTTTTTTAATCTAAATATTTTTGTGGATCTTTCTTTTATTATACTAACACACTCTTCCGGGAAAATGCGCGAAGATTTTTAGGCAAATCAGAAAAAAAAATGTTTAATTTGCATAGCTCACCATCTTTCTTCTGACGAAGACGTGATTCCTATGCTTTTGTCTTATTATTTATTTTCCAAAGTCTTATCTTGTTCTTGTAATTGGTTTTTCAAATTTTGTGACTTATTTTATCTATCTATCTATATTTATACCTACATCTATCTATCTATCTATCTATATATATATATATATATATATATATATGATCGAGATTTGATTTGGCCAGAATTATTGCGGTATTTCGACGAAGCTTGTGCACTTTGTACACCAAGTAATCTGCATAATCATAACTGTACATCAAGTAATCTGCTGTAAATTTAAAATAGAAAAAAATCTCCACACCCAATTTAATATCTATCCCGGTAGGCTATAATCCTTTTTTAGATGATGAAAGTTAATTGAAAATAGATGATGAAAGTTAATTGAAAGATTACATTAATATATCACATTAGATAAATTTAAAAAACAATAAAAACAGTGGCGTACTTAACCCGTACTCCAATTGTGAAAAGGCCGTTCCAGCAGGTAATTGGTTGGTGCTCTATGCTTCGGTTCAATGGTTTTTGGGTTCAATTCCTCCTCCTCAAATTTGTGATTTTAAATGAATGGGAATACACATTCTAAATTGCGTTTATTCTGGTCTTATTTAGTCCCTGAATGCAAGAAGTAGCTTTCGAGCTGCAAACAAAATCGATTAAAAAAATTCGAAACTTTCTGTGTCTCTGTGCATGATGTATGTGGGATGTTATTTTATAAAATATAATAATCACTTTGTTACGATATAAAATGTGAAATATAGTTTTGTAACTGTATTTTGATGCGGTAAAATAGAAGCACACTATTCAGTAGTACAACAGTTCTGACACTTTGACGGCAAAATAGATTATAAATATGGATTTTCCTTCAGATAAATAAAAATAATTTCTTTTCAAACTATGGGCCTTATATCAAATCTTTGAATGTAATTTTCGTACTCTAATTTAAGCTATTTAATATTTTCGGTGATAAAACTTTCTGTAAATGATTGGCTGATGAGGAAGCTCTGACGTCATGAACCTTGTAATTCATTTAAAAATGTTCTCTTGTATGGCCGCGGTGACCTAGTTGGTTAAGATCTTCCTTCTCGTTGTCGATCGGTCGTAAGTTCGAATCCCAACCTAGTTGAAGATGCGTTGCATTTTGCTTATGGTGGCTGGGAGACGTTATATTTATCGTGGTCACGATGTTCTTTTCGTAAAATGATACCCTTGCAATTAGCAGGACAAGTCTAAGGGTTTTATGCTTGGTCCATGCTTCTAAATGACTGGGGCCCACCCACTTGGGGGTATGATGACACACCCAGTGGGGGCCTATTTTATAAGGTGTCATCACTTCTGCCCATTGTAGTGCTTAAAGGTGGAATCCTAGTATAGTAGGTCATTATACAACATATTCTCTTGTATTACCTTCTGCGTCTTCTGGAGCGCATAGGAAATTCTATGCACCTTGTGATAAAAAAAAATTTTTATTCACATTTTTTTTTTACTTTAGTCATTAAAAATGCTGTAAATAACAAGAATTGGATATTGTTAAGTAAAATGCAATACTTCTTTCGTTGTTTCTTATGCAACATACGTTCCTTTGTTGAACATAATAAACGTAAGATAATTGAAGTCTCTATTTCGTTCATAAGTCACGGAATATTGAAGTTCTCCATATGGTATAACTATCTCATCTAATCCACGCATTGGAGCATGGTCCTCATACAGTTTTTAGTCAACTGAGGCTTGGGTGGATCCTATCGTTCTCAAGAAAGCTCCTTCCCAGCCCTTCCATTTTTGACCACGGTCTCTCTGCAGATCACTCTTAAAATGGCGAGATCACTTTCCAAGAATTCAACCCATCTACGCCGGCCTCAAGCTCTTTTTCTATAGAGCTTGGCCAAGATGTTCTTTCGAATAATATGTCCTGCCCATTTAATTGTTTGGAATTTTCTGTATCTGACGATATCGGATTCTCTAGCCAATCAATTTTACCTGCGCATAAAAAATAACAATGATAAATATGAGTACGTCAGAGTCGGGGCTTAAAATAAACCTTACCTGAATAAACCCGATCAGCAACTGTCGAAACAACGAATATATATATATATATATATATATATATATATATATATATATATATATATATATATATATTTATATTTATATATATATATATATGTGTGTGTGTGTATATATATATATATATAAATAAGATAAAACATGAAGAAAAGTAAAATCAGAAATATAAAATTGGAAAGATACTAAAGTATATGAAGCAAAAGACAAGAAGGCATAGGGACCATGTCTTCATCAGGAGGGAGATGGTCAGCTATGCAAAAATGAACACTCTTTTCTGACATGCTCGAAGGACAAATGTCTAAAAATCTTCGAGCAATTCCCCCGAAGAGTGTTCGTATTGAAAGAACTTAATTAAAAATTAGACTAAATATATAAGTAGAAAAGATAAATATATATGCAGAAGAATAAAAGTACTCACTATAAATGAAAATACTCACATTAGTAGAAAAATACATACAGTAAAAAAAATACATACAGTAGAAAATACAAAATACAAAAGCCAGTAAATAAGATTGAATTTATATATGAGAATAGTAGGAAGTTGCCAAAAGTAAATTTGAAATTAGAATGAAGAAATATTGCCAGAAGTAATTAAATTCAAATAGTTAAAGTGGTTTAAAAAGTTAAAGCGTATTAAAAGGGATTTAAGTTTTAGTTATGTATAAAATAAAGTGTATATATGTAGGTATTTTCAGGATTCTTGTAAGAACTTCAATGCTTGGGTGGCCCTTCTGTAGTTATAAAAACTACGCATTACTTCAATCTTACAAGCGATTCCCTACTTCCTACATATTTTAAAATAAAATTAATTGGAATATTGTTATTTTTTAGGTGAGCTATTAAGCGTTTAATTTGATTTTTAGTATATTCATAATTGTTACAGATTATATAAATGCGATTAAGCTCATTAATTATAATGTTTCTGTATATTTTTAAAGAAATATTGGAGTTCCAAGAAATTAACTTATTAACATGAAAATTAAACTGTTTAGTTTTGTCGAAAATGTCTATATATGTAGTGGAATTATCAATAGTGATAAATAAATCCAGAAATTCAGTTTTAGTTTCACATAAATTAGTTTTAATTAGAGAAAGTTCTTCAGGGTAAATAGTTTTAGAAATATCTTCAAATTTTAAATTGTTGAAAATAATAAAATCATCTATGTATCGAAAAGCAAAAGGATATTGATAAAAGAAGTTTTTTTCAAAATAATGTAAAAATAAATTTGCTAGTGTGCTAGAAAAGTTGGATCCCTGTGGAATTCCACAATTTTGAATAAAAATATTTTCACCGTTAAATATAAAATTATTATAAATACACATTTTAACTAAATTATTCCAGTAATCAAAATTAATATTTAATAAGTTTCTATAGTCCTGATAATAAAGGTGTAGTACATCGTTTAATTTATCTATGGGAATACTAGTAAAAAGGTCTTTAAAGTCAAAAGAATTAATACAATAAATATAATTTTTCGATAAAAAATCCAAAATAGGCCTATTATTATTAATGATCCAAGTAGCTTCTGATTTAACAATATTGTCTAATATAATATTAAGAAATTTAGCAAAAATGATTCCAGGTTTATTCATGTATGATTTAGTACCACATGTGATAAATCTAAACTTTATAGGAATTTTGTGAAATTTAGGAATGACTGTTAAATAAGGAAACTCTAATTTATAGTTGCTAATATTTAAAAGTTTGTAAAGTCCAAGGATTTTTTTATTAATAATATTAACAGTGGAGTTTAAACGCTTATATGTGTTGGAATTTAATGTTTCATTATCAATTAAATCTAAATAGAATTTTTTACAAAAAAATGCGTAATTATTAGAGGCTTTATCTACTGGCGTAATGATGAAGTTATCTTTTAGATTATTTATGGCTGGTTTTAATGGACCAAGCTTAATACCAGAAAATGTTACATTATTGACAAAAATAAATTTCTTAATTTTATTAAAAAGTTTAAACTTCCAGACTGTAAAAAATTCAATAGGTACATTATAAAATTTAGAAATTTTAAAGATAAATGAATCAATATTATATGAAATTACTTTAATTATTTTAAATCTATTTAGTTGAAAAACTGGTCTATATTTAGTTCCTTTACTTAATATTTCTTTTAATTTAGGGTCATTAACAATGTTTAAATCACCTGTGATAATATGACCGAAATCAGTATTAATGAAATTTTTTAGTTCATTACTATGACAAATACATTTAGATAGCTTTCTAGATGAGGAGATATCCTTGCAAAATTGATTATAGTTAAAGATTTTACGTCCAAAAGGAATATCATAAGAAAAAGCAATTTTGACAGTAACATCTTCTATAGGAAAAATACTATACAAATCATTAACAAAACTGTTTAGTTTAAAATTATCAAACTTAGGATGTTGAAAATTAAAAGTGAAATAATGTAATCTAATATTTTTCTTAATTTTAACTTTATTATATCTGTATTTAAATAGGTCAAAAAATAAAATCTTAAAATGCTGGTTGTGGAAATTTATATCGTTTATACACGAATATAAAAATTTGCAATCACTATCAGTCAGTTTCATAATAAATACTTTGCAAGGTAGCCAATTATAAGTACTAGAGAAGGAAGATTCCAAATTATAAATTTTATCCAAATAAAACTCAAAATTATTTTTAAGATCTATTTTATTGTAAGATTTTTTAAATTTTCGTCCAGCTCTTTTAAATCTTTTAGTTTTATAGCAATTATTGTGAAAAAATACAAAGGAATTACTATTAGAATAGTTAATAATTTTGCCATTAAATAATTCATTTAAACCAAAAGGAGCAAGAGATTTTAAATTAATGATAAACCTATTTTCCTTTATAATACGTATATCTGTATTGGGTTCGATGTCTATAATACTAATAACAGCGTTATTAAAACTATGAATTTGAAAATGATTGAATTCAAGATTAAATTTTTTACTGTCATAGTTTTTAATATTGGACCTGTGTAAATTAATACGAATATTTAAAGGGTTGCTTGTTTGGCCTATGTATCTAAATTTACAAATATTACATTCGAGAAGATAAATAATATTATACATTTTGCAAGCAACAGAATTAGATTTTTTACAAATTTGTAAATTATTAAAATTAGGACATGTTTTGCATTTTTTAGAATCACATTTTTTAAATTTAAATTTTTCAAAAATACTATTTAAATCAGTAGGATTACTAAAGCAATTAGAATTAAGATATTCATCGTCCTTAGGATGGTTACTTTCTGACGATCCTCCATGGTACCACCCATATTGCATGGACGACCGGACACAGGGTGAATTTTCACCCCTTTTGTCAGGCGCTAAATCTTTTAATTTACAATTCATGAAATAAAATATTAAGTACCTGAAAGGGAAAATTAGATTAAAGACATACATAGACAAATTAACATCAGATCCAGCGCAAAAGCAGCTAATGAAATGAATGTTAAAATATATATTAATATAAAGAAAATACATATATGAATATAAAGTAATAAATACAAAGTAATAAATACAATGCTAAAAATATAACGTTGTAACTACAATGCATAATAGGAAATCTAGCCCGCGCAAAAGCAGCTAAAGAAAGATTTTCCTATATAAATAAATTTTATTTTACAGTATGTATTTTTCTACTAATGTGAGTATTTTCATTTATAGTGAGTACTTTTATTCTTCTGCATATATATTTATCTTTTCTACTTATATATTTAGTCTAATTTTTAATTAAGTTCTTTCAATACGAACACTCTTCGGGGGAATTGCTCGAAGATTTTTAGACATTTGTCCTTCGAGCATGTCAGAAAAGAGTGTTCATTTTTGCATAGCTGACCATCTCCCTCCTGATGAAGACATGGTCCCTATGCCTTCTTGTCTTTTGCTTCATATACTTTAGTATCTTTCCAATTTTATATTTCTGATTTTACTTTTCTTCATGTTTTATCTTATTTATATAGGAAAATCTTTCTTTAGCTGCTTTTGCGCTGGCTAGATTTCCTATTATGCATTGTAGTTACAACGTTATATTTTTAGCATTGTATTTATTACTTTGTATTTATTACTTTATATTCATATATGTATTTTCTTTATATTAATATATATATATATATATATATATATATATATATATATATATATATATATATATATATATATATATATATATATTTTCCAATGGCGGGCACACTTGGGTGACAAACCCTATGCCACAACAAAGCCAGAAACTGCTACTCATTTATCGTTACCCAGCGGGCACCTGTGAACCTAGTCACGGAGGCGAATAGCGTTGCTCACACCATACCACCACAAACCCCGTTTATAGGGTGGGCCACATTCATACAACATCACAGAAGGAAGGACAGAGAAACACAGAGAGAACAGAGAAGGAAAGAAACATCCATGCCCGAACCGGGATTCGAACCCGGGACCCACAGCTCAGGAGTCAGGAATGCTAACCACTCAGCCATCGGTCAGCGTATATATATATATATATATATATATATATATATATATATATATATATATATATACATAATTATATTTTTTACTCGGAGTTTATAATGATACTTTCTTATTGGTTGAATTTTTAAATATTTGTATTAATTCAGGTTTTTAATGGACGCGGATTCGTTGAGGTAAATACATTAGAAATATCCGTAAAATTGTATTAAAATCTTCCCATAACATCAATGAATAGTTTATTTTTTTTTTCTCGTAACTTTTTTCGAATGGATTTGAATTTCAAACAATGCTTTTTTACCTATGCGAAAATTGACTAATTGTTAATTTTTAGACTTTTTATCCTTTTAACTTGAAATTTTTTCCTCCTTTTACTATTATACTGGAGTGGAGGTGTACTTGATTATAATTTTAGAAGGTGACTTCCATTTCATCCTGCAGAGGTCATGAGATGTCTTGTCCTGATTGTCTTGAGATGAGCAGCAGGAAAAAGTGCTGCATACTGTGATTTCCTTTTGTCACGTGAACAATTAATCTGTAGATAATCTTTCGGATAATTCCAAGGATTTCTTAGTTTTCAGTTAAAAATTTTTCCTTTGCATATTTCATACTTTGAAAGAATAATTTGTTTCCAAACTGCAAAAGATTTTGGGTGAAAATTTTGTCAATATAGAAAAAAATCAGTTTGCCTCTGAATTTATTATTGCTGTCTAATCAAAAGTGAATTAATTGTTCTATATGCAGTTTTTTCATTAGAGTTATTTTTTCCTTTGCATCACGTATAATATATATTTGTGCTAATTAGATATGATTTTAATTTTAAGAGGTTATTTAATTCACACACATGTTGCAGAAGTTTTTGTAGTCATTTAAATTTTAGGATAGTTACACTTTATTTAATAATTACAATGAGTTATTTTTTAGTGTGATCCAAGATAATTTTTATTATAAAAATTATAAATTTCATCTGTGATCAAAACTATATAACAGAAAATAAAGACGAAAAATATTTTCTCATACTTGTAAATCTTAATCTTAATTAAATTTAATGATAAACTAACAGTATTTTAATGAATCATTAAACTAGAAACAGCTTATTCAAATGCATTTAATTGATTTACATATACCTGTTAAAACGCTTTTAGAGCATTAGAATTTATATAATTAGCTCATTAGAGATATATTAATTTGCTCGAATGAGCTAATTATAAGCTTTCTTTTAGTTAATAATCTATTATAGATTTAATGAAAGTTTCATTGTGCAATTCTTTTTGAAGGCAATAACACAGAAAA
Source organism: Latrodectus hesperus (assembly GCA_037975125.1). Lineage (NCBI taxonomy): Eukaryota > Metazoa > Arthropoda > Arachnida > Araneae > Theridiidae > Latrodectus > Latrodectus hesperus. The sequence continues at coordinate 10,119 of JAJQOW010001125.1, forward strand.
ATAATAATATACTAAGGTAAAGAAAAGACTGCTTGTGTGTGTGGACTTGTGTGCAACGTTCCTCTTTCGTCAAATTGAGTTCGAATTTCAGAATTAATTCTGAATTTATTATTTTGACATCTTGTAGTAAATTATCTAACGGGTTAAGGTGTTGTAATAATCATTTTTGTGGTCACCAGGTAAGTTAATTGTCGAGGGAACTTTTCATAATGATCCGTATTTTCATGTCGCAAACAGGAAAACTCCGAAGGACCCACTTAGACAAAAACACATGAAATTAATTGTTCAATCTTTTTTTCCAAACCTGAAAACTCATACAATGAAATGTTTTTTTCAAACCTTTCAACTGTAGCGAAATACGCCTCCTCTGTAGATCTGTAGCGAAATGCGCATCTCGAAATACTGTAGCGAAATACGCACCTCGCACAGTTAGGCCATTGATGCTCCAATACACCTCTCCGCAACTAGTTCAGAGTTGGTCTCTACCTGTTGCGTGAAAGCAGCCAAGTGGAGTCTTCCTTATTCAGAAGCAGGTATCAAGTTGAAGACTCCATAATACTTGACCTTTCATCCCAACAGGTATCATTTCACTTGGAGGATATTGCGACCAGGTCCTGTTTAAAATGTCCTAGCCACCTATAGCTAACACAATGGATCATGGGTTAAGTAGAGATTGGAACTCACTACTTACAATTGATGAGAACGACGCCCTCACCAACCAGGCCACCGCGGCTGTATGCCCGTCCTTGAAGTTGTCGATTAAATCCGAGTGGTCGAAGTTGACAGTCATGTTAATAGTCGTAACACCCAAGGGGGGCATCAAATAGCTTTGATCTATCGTTAGTTCCTGGATACCGTTTGTACAATGTTCGTTTTAAAAAGTAGCTCGAGGAAGTAGGATGCCGCATTAATTAAGACAAAAAAGACTTTACGAATCAAATTTCTGTATGAAATCGATCCATTTCCTTAATGGATAGTAATTGGAATGAGAAATGGGTCACATACGACAAGAAAATGATCGTGGTCAATGCGATTTGCATTGCAAAACTTCCTCAAGAGTAAGAAATTAGTATAAAGAAATGACTGTCAAATTCATTTAGTAAAAATAGTTGACATCGTTAGTGGTTGTTGTTGTCGTGTGCCAGCCAGGCTGGCAATATGGGGCGCGCTGCTCCACTTTTCCAAATGAACTCTATTTTGATGTGGAGTCTGACTTCCACAGTACACACATGCCATAGGAACCCGTTTATAGGGTAGGCAACCATTCACTCCACATTCATACAAGGAAGGGACAAAGACAGGATAGAGAGAGGGAGTGTTGCAATTATATGTCTATAGAGAGCGCACTGCACAATATCTTTGTATACAAACAGAATAAGATTCTGCGCCCAGCGATGTAGATATTCTTTGCTCCATGTCTTGTCCTGTTTAAGTATGTCCTATGTTAATAAAGAAATTAAAAACCTGCTCAAGGTAAGCTTATTTAGAATTTGAATTTATTATTAAGATAAATTAATAAACATGATTAGCAATAAGAGAATTTTATTAGAAAAATATTACAGAGAGAAAGTACATACATGCCCGAACTGGGATTCGAACCCAGGACCTCCCTCTCCGCAGTCAGACACACTGACCACTAGACAAGTTGGGCGGCGACATCGTTAGTACATATACCAGTTAGTATATGAAGTAAAATCTTAAGATTGTTGATTGTTGCCTTCCAAAAGAATTTTTCAAGGTTTATGGATATTATTCCCATTTTGCAAGGGAGAAGACCAGGAAAATTCCCAAGCACCTTCCCCGTATAATGTGCATACAAAATACTGATGCACAGTATTCATTTACCTTTGTTCAACAGTGCCTAGGAGCAAACACTTGACCTTGTGCTCCCTATAGATCTGTTCTGCCTATAGGAAACTTTTTTGGCACCGCAGTCCAAGCTGTTTAATGGCCAAGTCTCTTATCAGGTATTTTAACGTCCACCACTTAATTCACTTCAGGATGGAATTTTCATAGACAGTGGATTGTATTTATGCCTCACAAGGTAAAAAATAAAGAAAAAATCTCTATGTCCCACCCGAATTGACAAGTATATAGTAAACAGAAGCGCAACATTCATCTCCCGTTGTTCAGCAATGACTAGGATCGAACCTGGGACCTTAGGTTCCGAAGAACGCTGTCCTGCCATTTTTGATGTTTCTGCTATTCACTTTTTAACTATTATTTCATCTTTATCTACATTTTCAATATGTTAACTAGAAATATCATTTTTAATATATTATACTATTGTCTTTAAGTAATTTCAACCTTATGATGTTTTGCAAGTGTGACACCAAATTATTACTTTTTTCTCATTTCCGTATTCTCGACATTGTTAGATAATCAAAAGGAAATTGATCTAGATGTCGATCAGTCTCTATTTTAAGTATTTCTGCAGAACCACCTAACAATTTTTTCTTCAACTCAAACCATTAACAGAAGTTGGTTCAGGAATGAATCCGATAACTTTGAGAATTTTTACTAATATATCATGTGTAGATTTCTTGCGTTTTGACTAAAGATATGGAAATTCTCTGTTATTCAATAAGGGTTCCGGTTGCTTCATGCCGCATTCCTTTAAGATTCACAAAGTGAAGCATCATTTGCCGCAGGCATTGGGAGGGTGACCACGTACTCTCTCTCTCACTGGTTTGCTGGAGATCCGTGGGTTAGAGACGTGTCCATGTTCATCAGTGACGTCCAAAGTCCTTCTGATGTTGGGACATCGGGGTGTGGTGAAGAGGGTGCCTGCTGAAGTGTGACCTCGTCACCGACCGTGATTCAAAATGAGGAGGCGGTTTATGATGGGCAAGTGTTCCCAATCCACTGATCTTAAGGTACAGTCCAGGATTCGCCTGCACCGCAACGTATGTATGTTATTGAATGAATTGCTAGATGTCGCAGGGGAACAGAATGATCTCAATAAATGCAATAACTTCTGCCAAATGTGATTCATATGGTTGTTTTATTCGTTACTGTTGAGATCTCGAGTACGTTTCTTTATAACGATTCCCATTGGTTTAAAATATCCATGACGTCAAAGAACGTTTCATCCACGTCACATCATATTGAGACGGCGTCGTAAAGCCGACTTGTCGAGAAATTTGCTGCCTGCCTTCAAATCACATTCTTCGAGCGACAGCAAGCAAGGCGAAATTCACCATCGAATGTCTGAGAATAGCGTCGAACTTCATTCTATTAATAAAACGATTTCTTATATAAGGAACAAAGCATGGGTTCAATAAGCCATTTTGCATCGATTCAAGTCATTAACTCATGGATAATAGAACAGCAGAAAAATCAAACTGAAAAAGACATGTCAGAACATGCACTTTATAGTTATATACCACTTTATACCATACCACTTTATAGTAAAAATTCATTAATTAATGAAATTCTATTTATTTATTTATTACATAACATATATTCAGACTTTTATGCTTGATTCTTGAGATCCGCTTGTAAGTCTTCGTCGATAATAGGACAAATAGCACAATGACAGATGTACAACCACAGAAGAATAACGAAGAAAACACCCAGGACCACGGTGGGAATCGAACACACACCCCTACGCTCTCAAGCGATTAGCGGTGATGCTTTAGACCACTCAGCCACGGAGCGCCGTAATGAAATTCTAAATTAATAATTGCAATAAATGTAAACAATATCTCCTGAATTTTAAGAATGTTGCCTTGCTTAAGCCAATATTCTTTTAATTTATTTTAATTTTTATTTTAACTAATTAAAAAATTTTCTTTTAATTTATTTTGCTGAAATATTAAAAAGCTGATTTGTAAAAATGGGCTCAAAAAGTTCGTTGAATTCTTTAATATATATATATATATATATATATATATATATATATATATATATATATATATATATATATATATATATATATATATATATATATATATATATATATATATATATATATATATATATACGCTTGTATAATCCCTTTTATTCTCTTCTGCAGGCGGCGTAATGGTTGTTACGATTTCGATAGATGAGAATTACGGTTATGTCATCATTGTTGGAGTTGTGTCCATGTTCTTCGCATGGGCTTTGGGCGGCGTGGTGCTCTTTGCTAGGAAAGCATACGGAATCGAAGTAAGTAACCCATTAAAGGATACATTAATATCATAAGCTAAAAATAGTATAATGAATACATTTAAACAAAGCAACAGTATTTGACATCATTTTATTCGATTGTTTTCAGTATCCCATAATGTACAGCGATAAAAATATGAAATTTAACTGCTTGCAGAGGGTGCACGGGAATTAGTAAGTTAAACATCTGATATCATTTTTTTTAAATGCAATCATTTATCACTGTTTAAAATTATAATTTTATTTTACATCATTTAAAATTTTTAGGGGAAGAATTTCTTATAATCTATCAAATGATAATTTATCTTTTTACCGCACTGTTTTATAAAATATTCATACATATTTTATAAAACAGTTTTATAAAATAATACTTTTATCGCATGAATTGTTTTATAAAATTGGTTTTCTTTAAAAATAAATATGCTGATTTCAAAAATCAGCATTTTTGTGAATTAAAATGTATAATTTAAAAATATTTAAATTAGAGAAAGCGGGGTAAATTAAAATTCTTTTAAAAAAAGAGCTTTATTAGAATTTGACATTAATTGTTTTTGTTGAAAAAGACATTTTTGATGGTTTAAAATCAATTTATTTTAAATGGTTATTGTTTCAACCAAAAAATATTCATTTCTAGAGCAGTGGTGGAATAATACACACTCGTGTATCATGTATTTATCATTCATATATCTCAGAAAGGGAAGGCCTTGTTCCCTTCTCTGGATTTTCTTGTTTAATCTCTGAATTCACTATAGTTTTTAGTAAGAAGTGCATAATTAATGAAATATGAATCTCTTATTCTAATGGCTGTTGTGTTCATGTGATATTCTTACGTTATCTGGGAATTGAAACGTTTTGGCTCTTCCTTTCAGAATAGGAATGTATTTTTTCATTCCGTGTAGAACTTATTTGTTCTTCCTAGAAAGTTTCTTTTATAGTAAAATAAACACTCTCATTTGCTATAGAATTTCATTCAATAGTAAATGAGCCCATTCGTTTTCATATACAAAGGGAATTTCCAAAGATATTGGAGAATTTTGAAATGAATGTTCACCGGAATCTTAAGTCTCTTGTGTCACTTGGGCGCACTATATAAAAGCGTATTTTTTCCTAAAATTTATTTCTAAAATGAAACAAACAGCTGCCTTACTTTTAAATTTGCATTCGGTACTAAATTCAGCAAAAAAATATTAATATACACTTCACAATAATAAAATTCAAAGATATTCTTGACAATGACGAAGTTATTCAGAGATTATTAAAATGTAATCAACTGACCACCTAACGCAGTACTTGAAATTTGTAGCTTTGGAGTTTTCCTCAAAATATACATTTTTGGAAATAAAATTAATGATGTTTCTTGCTGTAAATATTTATAAAAATCACTAAATCCAATTAATATTTTAAGTATAGACAAGGAATTTCAAAAAATATCGGGAAATTTCGATTTTCATGATCGCGGTTTACATGTCCTTTCACAAGGCTGAATATCAAAAAACACATGTTCCTCCAAAAACATATTTTTTATAATAAAATAAGTACTTTCACTAACTTCAGTATGCCATTCAATGTTACATGAGCCCATTTGTTTTTATGTACAATACGAATTTCTTAAGATATTGGAGAATTTTGAAAGTAATATTCACCGGAATCAGAAGTGTTTTGGGTGACAAGGGCCCACTATACAGAAACACATTTTCCTGCTAAAAATATTTTTATAATAAAATGAATAGTCTCATTTTCTTCAGAAGGTCATGCAATATGGAATGAGCCCATTAGTTTTTATTTACATTGGGAATTTCTAAAGATATTGTGGAATTTTGAAATTAGTGTTTTTAAAGGAATTGGAAGTCTCTTGTGTCACTTTGGCGCACTATATAACGATATATTTTCCGCTAAAATTAATTTTTTTAAAATAAAATAAACAGCTACCTTACTTTTAAATTTGCATTCGGTACTAAATACAGCAAAAAATATTAATTTACACTTGCCAATAATAAAGGTATTCAGAGATTTTTGAAATGTTATCAACAGATCACATAAAGCAGTACTTGAAATTTGAGGCTTTGGGGTTTTCCTCAAAATATATATATTAAGTAATAAAATAAATGATGCTACTATCAGTAAATTGTTATTAATTATTAAATCCAACCAATCTTTTACCTATAGACAAGGAATTTCGTAAGATACCGGGAAATTTCGAATTTCATGATCACGGGTTACATTTCCTGTCACAAGGCTGAAAATCAAAAAACACATGTTCGTCCAAAAACATATTTTTTATGATAAAATAAGTACTCTCACTAGCTTCAGTATATCATTCAATATTGAATGAGCCCATTAGTTTTTATATACATAGAGAATTTCTAAAGCTATTGTGGAATTTTGAAATGAATGTTTACCAGAATTGGAAGTCTCTTGTGTCACTAGGCGTAATATACAAATAGATACTTTTCTTCTAAGATTTAATTTTTCTTTTAAAACAAATATCTGGAATAGTTTTAAAAGTTTATTTTATAACATGTATAGGAAACAGTTTTAATATCTAGAAAATATTATTTTAGATATATAAAAATATTTGAAATTCATTGAACCCACTTATCTCATATTAAAAAAACTGGAACGGCATTTGAATATTTACCGTCCATAGGACTTTGATTATTCACCTTTTCTAATTTGTACTTGCATAAAAAGTGCCCATTTGCAAAATTCTATGTCAATACATCAATAATTTTATCTGGGAGAATTAGTTCTTATTTTATCTCCCACATACTCTGTCAGACAACCGGTTGAGAAATTATGTCGTTTGGATTTCTTACAATACTTTGTTTTTTAAAACAAATATAATGTAATCATTAGCTTTAGAATATGATTCAATACTAAATGCACACAAGTGTTTCCCTATTGACAAAGAATTTCGATTGATATCGAGGAATTTCGAATTTCATGATCGCGCCTCACCATGTCCTGTCACAAAGGCGAATATGAAAAACACATGTTTCTCCTAAAACGTATTTTTAATAAATAAATAAATACTCTCATTAGCAATAGAATGTTAATTAATAGTAAATGAGCTTATTCGTTTTCATATAGACCTGGAATTCCTAAAGATATTGGGGAATTCTGAAATGAATGTTCACCAGAATCACTTGGGCGCACTATTTAATAATACATTTTTCTTCTAAAATATATTGTTTATCATAAAATAAACAGCTGTGTTAGTTTTAAATTTGCATTTGGTACTAAATACAGCAAAATATTTTGATATACATTTGACAATAATGGAGATATACAGAGATCTTTTTTTTTGAAATGTAATCCACACTGATATGATAAAGCTGTACTTGAAATTTGCAGCTTTTTTTTTTTAATCAAAAAATATATTTTTCGTAATAACATAAATGATGTTACTAGCTGTAAATATTTATTAATTACTAAATCAAACCAATCGTTTCTTTATAGGCAAGGAATTTCGTAAGATTTCGGGGAATTTTGAATTTACTGACTATGAAAAAAAACGCATGTTCTTCTTTTTGTTCTTACTTATGACACTTGGAAAAGCCAAGCTCGCTATGCCTTGGGTATGCGCAATTAAGTGAATTGGGAGCGTCTTTTATTCTACTTTAGGATACTTAATTCCCTATTTTCCTAATAAATGACACAAGTGGTCCTAGTTTTTTACCATTTCCAACTTTGGTTCTGAAGGTAGTCCATGACTACAACAGCACTATGGGATGTGATGTTAAAGTCGATCAACATCTTACAGACTTCCCAGTTGCTAGAAAAAGAGGTAAACAATATTACTAGAAAATATTTTTCCATCTCCTACACCAGGCGTTATATAAATAACTCCTTTATTTTACATACTTCAGCAGGAGGTGCGAAAAATATGAACTTCAGAAAATCAATTGTTGAACTAAATAAACCAAATGTTCAATTACCAGGGGGTCCTAGTGTAAGCTTACTGCGCCTCACAGGTCGACACTTTCCAGGACACATTTCATCAATGGGGGAAAAAATCTACTCCAACCAGGTAGTGTTTTATATGCTGTCGTAAAACTGATGAAAAAGGGAAGAGAATAAGGCATGAGATAAGAGTTAATTGTAAAAATTGCAATATATAGGCCTTTGAGCAGTACCTTGTTTTAAGATATACCATACGGTAAAAGATTTGTAAAATTTATGTATTGAAAATCATTTTGTTATGTTTTTATATTATACTAGTTTATACTAGTTATATTTAGCTTCAAAATTTCGTTTATTTTGCTCAATACGAATAACATGTATGTGTTATCAATGTTTTATGTGTATGTAAAAATTATAAATATAGTAGTAATTGTATTTAAAACTTTATTTTTGAAATAAAAAAGCATTTTCTAACTCTTATAATATAGACAATAAATTAAACAGTCAAAAAAATTTCCATTTTTGGTTCCTTTTTCTGAAATATACGTCACAGTTAAGGGGTTAAATATGCAGCTCAGGATTAATGCATCCTTTTCTTTAAAACTGATAGTAGTAAGACAAAGAAATAATGAAATTAACGCTGCAAATAGCAAGCAAATTTTGCGAATGGGTTTTGATTGGTGGAGAGTTTATTGAATAAGATTGGATTTTGAATGTACTCCTTCTGCCAGAAAATTAATAATTAAGATTATTTTTAATTTTCAAAAACAATATATTCATTGTAAATTAACTGAGTTTATGCAGAATTTATATTTTGATTATTCTGCTGAATACTGCTTGAAGTTTAAATATCTGAGGATTTTATGAACATGTTACTTATTTGGATAATGTAACTCTCTTTCTTCTTTACTGGCACTACAGCTCAGGGTTGACCTTAGTCTGGCGCACAATATCACTCCAGACTGCTCCGTCCTTAATAACAATTTTCTAATTAGAGTCCTTTAACGATTTAAGATCGTTAAAACATCGTCAAATCACTTTTCCTGGGTCTGCCCCTTGGCCTAATGCACAAGGGATTCAATGCAAAATTATACCTAATAAATAAAATAAATTAATCGATAGAAGGTTTCTTTCATATTAAATATATCAGTCAAAGATTCGATATAAAAATATGGGTACTTTACTTTCAAAGAAATTGCGCTTATTTTTGGTGCCAAATTTTTGCAATTGTCACTAAATCAGCAAAATTAATTTTTTTTAAATGTGTTTTAACTGTAATTATGGTGGTCTGGTTGGTTAGGGCGTTCACTCTCATTATCGCGAGTTCGAATCCTTATCTAACCGAAGATCCGTCGGGATCACACATGTTGGCTGGGGACGTTAGGTATGTCGTTGTCACAATGCTCCATTAGTGAAATAATACCTCTGGTGTGGCAATCCACGTCTGGGAGTTTTCTACTAGGTGCTTCCTTCGAAATGACGAAGAATTAGATGAGTTTCCACTTTTAGGACTACCATGACATACCCGCTGGTTGCCGCATTATGCATGGTGTCACCATTTACGCTCCTTGTAATGTTACACACCTTAAATTTTTGTATATTAGCATGTTTGAAATAGAAGTTCACCGCTATTCACTTCTGCATGACAAGCGTTGTTTTGGTTCTCTTCTCCTGATCAGAATGCATTTAGTTTGACTAATTTTCTTTTTTTTTCTAAAATAAATTGCTTTGGTGAATTTGTTGATCCAAACATAGCTATATTCATACTTCTTTTACTGATGTCAAGAAAATGTAATGCATTGGAACCTTTTTTATAAAAGAAATTTTGGTGTAAGAAAATATTTAATCATATTTTTCCTAATATGATTGTATATCTAGAAACTGCAAATGGTGATACAATGGTGCAAAAGAAGTAGATATAAATATCAACAAACACAACTGCCATTCTTTATAAATGTCAACATCACATTTATCCAACGAGGTATAGATTAATTATTTGTATAACAAATAAAATATAAATAGGGAAAAATGATTAATTTAGTGAATGACGGGCTTCTTTTTGCCCCTTTCTATTTTCCCCATAGTTTTCTAGGATAAGAACCAAAAAAGAAATATTCTTAGTCTTAAAACTCTTAAATATCTAATAAAATTTTTTTAATATATAATTCTTCTGAGATTCGGTTTGGAATCGGTTACCGCTTGGTTTGGCAAAAAAATGTGCAATATATCTTGGAGATAAAATTCAATTTCTAGTAACCCGAGTAACAATATCTTTGTATAGTTTTTGCTATTAGCCACATCTTGTTAGTCACATGTTGGCGCCTACCTAGGCGTCAAAAAAGTCGCTAAAGAATTTAGAGGTACCCGAACTTTTGCCTCTTTCTGAAATTTAAATTAAAATTTAAGTTAAAAATTGGAACAATTTCTCAAAAGTTAAATTTTAAAAATAGTTATAATGATTGAGTTTTAATGTATAAGAAATTGACACAGGTGTCCTATAATCCATGACGCCAAATTCTGAGATGGGTGATTTTTTGGCGGATATTTTTATGCATCTGATAACTTCGGTTTTGTTACGTCATACATATGGAGACCTATAAGAAATATGCAGAAAATTCAATTTTGGTAACCCTAGTATTTACGTCATCGCACACGCCACGAAGAATCTTGGCAACATTTCTTCATCGCCAAAAATTTCAGAATTTGGAATCGTGGATTATACAGCACCTGTGCCAAAAAATTTGCTTTCCTTAATATTAAATTTCTCTTATTTCTAGGTGCCTTAGTGACAATATTTAATGAAAATCATTCTTTGTCCAATATTTATAGTATTTGTTGTTATTACTTTACAATACCTTATTTTATCCACAAAACTGTTTATCACAATTATCCTTCAATGAGGGGGGCATTCTCTACTAGTGACTCACTATCAAAAACATTTATTTTCAGCCTTGAAATGTTTCCTACATTCTTGGGACTGCTATTCTGCGGGGGTGTTGAGGATCCTGTAAGTATGACGCATCTAATGGAAGTAACAATTTTTTAATTTAAGCATTTCATGATATTATAACTATTACATTCATTTCATGTGTACAAAATAAGTATAATATTTATGGTTATCTTTGCATTATATAAGAAACAAGGATACTTATTGAAATTTGAATCTTCATTCAACAAAAATAAATTCATTATTGAAAATAAAATTAGATATATTTTTAATAGATTTCTCATTTTGTTCAAGTGGTATAAAATCCCTTCATAATATCGTACGGATTTATTTGAATCCAACAAAATTAATACAAAAAATGTAAAATTTGAGCACTAATTGTTTTATATATAACCAACAAAACTATACATTCGGCATGAAAATTAACTGGATGTTCGGCTTGCTGTGTGTTACAAGTGCAATAACAGAAATCACGTGACTTCATCAGGGAAAGGATGCAATAGAGTTCATATAATAATTTTCTGATTGGGCATTAGTAATCACTATATTTTCTCCGCAATTCCCGGAAATATCATTTGAAGTTCCAGTATATATATCGTAAAACAGTATATATATATATATATATATATATATATATATATATATATATATATATATATATATATATATATATATATATATATATATATATATATATATAGCATGCGCGCGGATATATATTCCTTTTTAATTAATATATCTCAGTTGAAATAAATAGCATTAAATTGTTTGTTTTTTATTATTAATTTTTTTATCTTCGTATTTAATTTTTCAAAATCCTTTCAAAAGCATATAAATCATTATATATTTTTTTAGATTGAATGAGAATTTAAAATCTTTTAAGGGTCAACCGAGTTTAAAATTCACATCCATCTTGTCTTTAATATGAAAGAATAATTTTTTATTCGAATTTAATACAATAAATTACATATTTAATACTATAAATTACTATACAACTACAATAAATTACTCTACGTAAATAATTATGTAAACAATCTTATATAACGATGACAAAAGCAAGTTTTAAAAATTAAAAATATAAAAATTATATATTCAATTAAATCAAATACCAGTTTTGGCAAATGTTAGTTGACAAAACCTTTTTAAACGAAAATAGTTTTGAACATTTTAATGAAATTTTTTAAAATATTATTGTAAAAGTTAGAAATCATTTTCTGTCTATATTTGTTATAGTTAAATATTCAAGTAACGAATTCAATAATTCATAGAGGCTTTTCTTTAAGAAAAGAGCATTTCTATTTATATTTTATATTGTTTCGCAATAATTTAAGGTACATGATAAACTTTTTCATTATTAATTACGAAAAATAATTTTCTATGTAATAGAAGCACTTTTGCTCTAATGAATATATATATATATATATATATATATATATATATATATATATATATATATATATATATATATATATATATATATATATAAGGTACCCAATGCCTGGGGGATTGCCGGATACCCTACACCTGGGGATTATATCAGGGGACTGTTCCTCCAGGTTGGGGGTTAGGCGTGAGGTTAACCCCGGAAAAAACCTTCGGCTTCGAAGTCTGAACAGGAAATTGACCGGTGCCTAACTCGTAGACGAACTCGAAAAAGATTTAAGGACTTGATTTTTGGTTCTTGGAATGTGCGGTTCTCTATCGTGCTGGAGCCCTGCAGGAGCTTATACAGCAACTCGATAGTTACAAGGTGGATGTTGCTGCTGTCCAGGAGATGAGGTGGACTGGTCAGGATTTCCTAGACAAGAGAACTTCTATTGTTTTACAGCTGCCACGGCAAAAAGCACATAGAGGGAACTGGTTTCGTACTTAATAAGAGATTGAAACTTCTAATTATGGATTTTAGGGCTATTACGCCAAGATTATGCGAGCTACGTTTTAATGGGAGGCTTGCATTTTATAGCATTATTAATGTACATGCCGCTACAGAGGATAAAGGGAATGAAGAGAAGGAAATATTTTATGAAAAGCTCTCTAAGTATTTAAGGATCTGCCCACATAATGATATAAAACTTGTTTTGGGTGATTTGAACGCTAAAATAGGTAAAGAGAAAGAGTTCAGACCCATTATTGGTGGCCATATTGCTCACGAAGAATCAAATGATAATGGTATACGCGTTATGGAATTTTCTATTACACATGACGTAGTGGTTGGTAGTACCTATTTTGAGCGTAAAAACATTCATAAATATACCTGGAAATCACCGGATGATGTGACACTTAACCAGATTGATCATGTCCTTGTTGATGCTAGGCATTTTACAAGCTTGATTAATGTTAGAACTTTTAGAGGATCTAATATTGACAGTGATCACTATTTAGTGTTGGCTAGGCTAAGAGGTAAAGTCTCCAATGCCAATAAAGAACGAAGTAAAAAGATAAAAAGGTTTGATTGTAACAAACTTAAAGAGGATATAGTAATCAATAACTATAGAGAGACTTTAGAAAGGAGAATTTCGTAAGTGAAATTGGATATCTCCAATGTGGCCGATCTTAAAGAACTATGGTGCCAATTTAAGAGGGCTATTTCTGATACAGCAGCTGAAATTTTGGGCCACAAGACTAAGGAGAAAAGTAAGGATTGGTTTGATGGTGAATGTAAAGATGCAAATGAGCAAAAACTTATTGCATATAAAAGATCTTTGCAGCATGGTACTAGGGGTTTGTTGGAGGAGTATCATAAGGCACGAAGATATAAGAAGAAGGTTTTCAGGGCTAAGAAAAGGGCGTTTGAAAAAGATAGATTCAAGGATATGGTGCACCTCAAGAAGACCAATGAATGTCGTGCATTCTTTCAAGAGGTCAGTTATTGTCGAAGAGACTTTGAACCTAAAATCAACTATTGTAGAAATAAGGCTGGTATTATCCTTAGTGAAGGCTCTGAAATTTTGGAGAGGTGGGTTGAGCATTTTGAAGACCTGCTAAAGATTAATGATTATACTGTTGATACTGCGATTACACAGGAGGAAATCATAGATGGATCTTTGGAGCTGGATCTTCCAACTATGCAGGAAGAAATCCTTGCTATAAAAGAGCTGAAAAACAATAAAGCGCCTGGAATAGATCTCATACAGGCCAAACTTGTAAAAAAGGAGGACCAAAGGTGTTAGAGCTATTACATGGAATAATCCAGTATGTTTGGACATTCGATAAGATGCCAGAGGATTGGCTTACAAGCTTGCTTTGTCCAATTTTCAAAAAGGGCGATCCTTTAGTATGTGAAAACTATAGAGGAATAAGTTTATTGCGCATTTGCTACAAAGTTCTTTCCAAGATATTGAACAAGAGACTTGTCCCGTGTGTAGATAATATTGTGGGCAACAATCAATGTGGATTCTGTACTGGCAAATCCACAGTGGACCATATCTTTGGTCTTAGACAAATTATGGAGAAGTGCCATGAATTTGATATTGATTTACATATTTTGTTCATTGACTACAAGGCGGCATATGATTCTATAGGCCGCAATGAACTGTTTAAGGCTATGCTTGTTTTTGGTATTCCATTAAAGTTAGTTAATTTGCTAAAAATGAACCTCAACTCGACTTTCTATAGAGTCGTGATCCAAGTACAACTCTCTAGAGACTTTCTTGTTGATAAGGGAGTAAAACAGGGGGATGCTCTTTCTTGCCTTTTGTTTAAAATCGTTTTTGAAAGAGTCATCAAGAAATCTGGTATCAATACCAGGGGCAGTATCTTCGGAAAATCTGTTCAAGTGTTGGCGTTTGCTGATGATATTGCACTGGTAGCCAGAAGTAAAAAATTCATAATAGAAGCCTTTGAGGCTATTGAGAGGGAGGCCAGACCGGCAGGGCTTGTTGTTAATCAAGTTAAAAAATTAAATATTTCCCTGTAACTAGAACCCAATTTACCCAAACTCATCTACTCATTGATGATTATAAATTTGAAACAGTTGATGAATTTATCTATCTTGGCTCAATGGTTAACAAAAATAATGACATTCTCCCAGAGGTAAGAAGACGTTTAACTGTAGCTAACAAAGCCTTTTTTGGCCTAAGGCATGTATTGCCTCGGAAACTTGGACTTTGACTGTAAGAGAGGAGAGGCTGTTGGGTCTATTTGAAGGCAGGATTTTAAGAAGTATCTTTGGAGGTACGAAGGAAAACGGTGTCTGGCGCTGAAGATACAATGCAGAAACCTACCAAATGTACAAGGACGTTGTGCATCACATTAAAGTAAGCCGTCTCAATTGGGTTGGACATGTTATTAGAATGAAGGACAGTAAAACACTGAGGGAAATTTTTTTGCAAAACCCATCAACGTAAGAAGAAGAGGAAGACCAAAGCTGAGATGGAGGGATGCAGTCGAAGAAGACTGTAGGGTCCTTGGAACAAGAAATTGGAGGAGTTTGGCTGCCAGTAAGAAGTGGCTGGAAGAAACTTGTGCAGAAGGCCTTTGCCGATCCCGGGCTTGGCACGCCATGAATGATGATGATGATATATATATATATATATATATATATATATATATATATATATATATATATATATATATATATATATATATTATAACAAAAAATTGCGAATCTAAGCCAATCTTATTTTTGACAGTTCTGAGCAATACAAACCTTGCTATTTTTGATTTATTATTAATTTACAGTTTTATTACTTTCATTAATTTTTTTCTCAGTGTGTAAAAATGCTTAAAAAATTTCGTGTACTAAAAACAGAGTATGCCGAATAAATAACTCTATAAATGTAAAACTCTATAAATGTTTACATTCAGTAAAGTTATTGATTTATTTCCTCATCATTTATCTGCAATCGCCAATGAAATATGTTCAGTTCAAAATGTTGTACATGAAATAACGAATGGTAATTTAATATTAAGCAAACAATTTTTGAACTATTACAAAACCAACACTTTTTTTAACCTTCCAATGTTTGTATTGTTATGATTAGTGCATATTTGTATTAATTTCAATGAATTGTTTGTCTTGGGTAAAATAAAGTATAACCTATATATTCAAATGTAAAATTTTGAATTCTTCCTGAGCTTCATTCATTCTTCTATTATATTTAAAAAAGTAATTCCACAAAAATAAATTAATTTATTTATCATGGATTGATTTATATTTTCATATATATATATATATATATATATATATATATATATATATATATATATATATATATATATATATATATATATATATACATACACTGCTGGCCACCGTAAATGCAACACTCTGAAGGAAGCATGCAAATACCATGAAATTTACAATATGCATTAGAAGAGGTGAAATGTACAAATGATGAGGATTTTAGCGCAGACGCTTATCCCGCGCGCCTGTAATGCCATTTCAAAGCGCTATTTAAGGCTTGGAGATTTCGACGATTTCATGTTCAGCAATAGTGTTTTTCTTGTAATTTTTCCAAAAAAAAAAAAAAAAAAAAAGATCAATTGTGCCTTGTAGAAAATATCGATCATTTTTGATCAAGTATCCGAGTTCGACAGAGGAAGAACAGTAGCCTATCGAGATTGGTGATTATCTTTCAGGGAAATCGGTAGTCATGTTAAACGAACTGTAATGCGCATATGTAATCATTGGATGCAGTAAGGTACGGCGGACCGATGTGTTCGATCGCATCCACCCCAGACAATTGGAATGACATTGTCTTTACTTATGAGTCTATAAATTTAATCATTTAATATTTTACCAACATGTTATCTACAAAATAAATTTTGTTGTAATATTTCTTGTGTTTCTTGGTGTTGAAATTTGGGTGGCCAGCAGTGAAGAACAATAAAAAATAATTTATTTAAATGCAAGTATTTATAGTGATGTGAATTTTGTTGAGCAAATTAGTTCACCAAGCAATCATTAATCATATCAGTATTCAAATACATAAACATACCTCACACACACACAAATATATATATTTCATTAATTGGACTCAAATGAAAGATTTAAACTCAATTTAATAGGGCTTATTCAAAACCATTGATGCACAGATGCATCCCGGACACTGTATTGGAAATTAAATATGATTGGGACTGGTCTGTCTAGACTAAGAGATATCCACTTTAAGTGTTTTTCTTCTGTTAGTGGCAGAAAACACCCATAGCACTTGTGGAAATTTTGGCGAACTTTCATTTTTACCAGATCACTGCCTAGGTTGCATTGGACTTTCTGCGGGAAAGTTTATAATAAATCTCCTTATTATTATGGATTATTTGGCGGTCAACTATCTTCTGCAGCTGATTTGTGGTATGTTAGACCGTTCGAGGATAAGCAACAACAATAATACTAAGCACAAGTCGTTGTTCAGCAATTAATGCCACGAGTTGGACCCTATTACTTGTTAATATCAGTGGTAATAATAGATTGGTCAAAGAGCTTAGTGAGGATAAAATGGCCACTGGATCTTCGCTTACTTATGGAAAGCTGTGCTCAATTGAAAAATTTCAACTCTAATTAACATGGCATATTCAAACAACGCACCACTAGAATTCAGGAAATCCACACAGTGGCATTCTTCCAGAAATCAAATGTAACTGTGGTTCCCAGACTGCTCTAGCTAAGCTAACAAGTGTTCGCCTTATGTGTTTTTCTTTTAATAATGACAAGAAAACCCTACCCGCTTACAAAGAATGCATGTGACCATTCATCTTTAATGCATGACTTAGGGTATTTATTTACCAGTCCCTTTATTAATTCACGTTTTGCCAATCAACAACTTTATGCTGCTGATCTGACATATGCCATAGCTTTAGAGGATGAGGGACAGTGGCACAAAATTTTAATGACCAAACTTATTATTGAAGTGTTTCATGGTTCGTTTTAAAATTCATCCTACACTAGAGATCAGAATTATGATGTGCAGCTCAGAACGCTAATGGATATTCTAGTACATTTTGTCGGCATCCAATTCCAGTCGGTCTATGGTAAACACTGAAATAGACCATTTTCCATAATTTCAAAAAATGTCCCTATAAAATTTTTTAAATTTAAAAATCACTCATTTATTTTATGCTGTCCTCAAAAATATATGTTCGATGAGATTTACTTCAATAAAATGGTACAGTAGTCAAGAATCTGTATAAATACAGCATTCAGAAGTTATCTACACACACATATAATATATGCGAGCTTTCCAGAATAGTTTAAATTTTGTAATACATTTAAATAGTGTTTAAATAATTTTCAAAATAGGTAATTTACAGTCTGCTTTCATTAAACTGTTTAAATAATAAAGTTTTTAAAAACTTCGAAAAAATATTTTTTGAACAAATTTATTTCGTTATTAATATAATTTATTTTGTTATAAGAAACAGGGAAAAATCGCTTGCCAGTAAGTTTCTTCGAGTAGATTTCTATCATATGCTGATTTTTTCCTTTATTTGTATTTTTCTACAGTAAAATTTTCTCAAAACATAGCAGGGTTACTACATTCCAGTTCTGGAGTTACTACATTCCATCTTTTGAAAATTTCTGAGAAATTTTTAGTGAAGTCTGATATTACCTCCAAAATAAATAATGAAAAAATAACTCAGATAAAGAGACCATTTATATCCTAATTTTAACCATTCTACAGTGCATGTTTATCATGAAATCTGGGTCTTAGTTTGATTAGACTGGTTGTGACGTCACTCTGGGAAATCTGAGAACACTATTTTTTCTTGTATTAGTAACTTTCCAAAATCATATCTACTGTATACTACAACTTTGTATTATTTTATCCCTGGATTTGGAATATGAACACTGTCCAGCTGGCGGCCGAATATTTATCGTTCTTGCTTTTGATTCAACAGTTCATGAGTTTGATTCCTCCTCGGGATTCAATGTTTGCAGTGGTTGCTATGCTCAAAAAATGACCACTGAGTGACAAACAAACCAAACCAATACAGTAAAAACACTTAAATATTAGTTTTGCAGTTCACTAAAATAAAAAAAAACCTGTGTTCGAGAGTTCTGTTAGAAAAAAGGGCGTTGGATAATTGAAAGGATACGAAAATTCTGAATTTGGCTTTTTGTACTTGAGAAAAGTATAAATAACTGCAGTAATCAAATTGTAAAACTGCATGAAACAATCAATAAATATTTTTGTTTCATGCAGTTTGATAATTTGAATTTTCAGTTTCTTATTTTCAATAATTTGAAATTTTCAGTTTCAATTTTAAAGTGTGGTACATCCCCGTATTTAATTGTAAAGCGTAATTATTGAGTGCCTGTTGTTGTTGCTGATCTCGGGATTATCTAGCAAAGCTAGACAATCCCCATGAATCCGAAAATATTTAAAATGTCTAAAAAAAGTTGAACGTCCCACTGAATCTCGTCCTTGCTAAAATTTAGATACACTAAAATATGAGCTGGGGAAGGCATGTCAGCTGTGCCCCAATGGCACTCCGGGTATATTCTTTGACTCTGCTTAAAAATGATGGCTCTTAGGTGGCCACTCAAAAAGCGCAAAAAAGAAGCAATTTTGGTGGGATCTCGGTCTAAATTAAAAAGATATCCTTCGGATATTTTTGCAAAATACCAAGGGTGGTTGGGAGGAGTTTTCGAAAGTTTATTCAATTTTTAGTTTGCCAGGGAAGAAATCTCGTAAAAGGTAATTTTACCACTAAAACTGAATCTTCGTCAACAATGGATATGGCCAAGGAGTCGACTTTTTTCATTCCTTTCACCTCCAATGCGTGAGTCACCCCAACGTCAACTCCAACATAGAATCCACAGAAATTGTATGGTATGACTGGCGGAAAATCTGTCAAGTAGATTTAAAATATCTAGGCCACAGTCTCATCTCCAACAGCACTCCAGATTAAGTGTCTAACTTATATAATTAAAACATGCCCACATAAATCTGTGATTAAATACCCATTGCAATGTTTTAAAAATTTTATCACACTTGTTCTTTAAATTAAAATAAAGTACACAATTATGAGAAAGGAATTATATTTAAAATTAAATGTATTGTTTTCATTTTAATAATAATATGTATTTTGCTTTTAGTTTTATTCTTCCATAGCTGGTGTGGTGTATTTAATAGGAAGAGTTGTCTATTCCATTGGCTACAGCACAGGAGGTGAGATATTACAGTCAAATGAATATTACTGTAACTCATATTTACAGTACTAACATCCAATTACTTGATATAAAATATTTTAAAGTAATTTTAAAATCCAAATATATTTCTAAAAATGAAATTAATTAAATTATGTGACTAAAATTCTGCAGTTCATTTATTAGAGCTTGATTTAGTCCGTTGAAGTTTTCTACGCATTATTTGTTGTTGTATAATACAAGAATATACAACAACAATTATTGCGTAGTACCAATGCAACAACAAATACTGCGTAGCACAAATACAACAACAAATACTGCGTTGTACAAATACAACAACAAATATTATATAGTACAAACACAACAACAAATACTGCGTTTGGAACAGAGGGAAAAAGATTTCTTTCAACTTCATAACAATGTTTTTTATTTGTACAATACCACATTTAATAATAAAGCCATTGAATATTTATTTGTGCTTTCTTAAGTCTTTCTATTTAAATAAATTGAAATATTTTTCCAAATTATTGACAAATGGGGTGTTTTGATAAAAAGAGAAAAAAAAGGAGCTTTATTGTAGTAAAAGGTATTTGTCGTCAGAATTTTTGTTTTCATGTAAAATGGTAGAAGATTAAAGAAACAGTTTATATTGCATCATCTCCGGATGCAATATGTTTTTGCCAAAATAACCACGTGACACAAATTTAGTAACAATTTTACTACAATAGAATAACGTTTTAAATCAAAATTAGTTTCCCTGAAATGGATGACATTGGATACAAATGGCAAAAAATTGGTGACATGTACAAAATAGCGATATAGATATGAGCTCAGAACATCATGTTACATATTAAATTAAAACATAATAAAGTTTATACTGGGCACGCATTAAGCAAACAGATGTATTATTTATTTATTTATTTATTTTATTACATTACATATATTCAGACTTGTATGCTTGATTCTTGAGATCCGCTTGTAAGTCTTCGTCGATAATAGGACAAATAGCACAATGACAGATGTACAACCACAGAAGAATAACGAAGAAAACACCCAGGGCCACGGTGGGAATCAAACCCACACTCCTACGCTCTCAAGCGATTAGCGGTGATGCTTTAGACCACTCAGCCACGGAGCGCCCAAATGTATTATTTTGAAGTCATAGTAGTGAGTCATTTAGCCCTTGTTGCCAGAATCGTGACAACTATTGCAATTGATGCGTCGTTTTGGTTTATTATCCATCAATATTCTGCATTACAAAAAATAATGATTTAAATATGGCGTATGATGAATTAAAAATGACGTATTCGTTTGCAGTATGCCATATTTTATTCTTATTCTTATATTGCTTCTGAATTCAATAAAAGTTTGATTTCATGTATATTTTCCAAGTAAATCACTGTATTTACTCTTGTTTATGAAAATGCGTCTTTATTTTAATTTTTGTTCATCACGGTAATATGATAACTGTGAAAAAATCTAAAAATGTAAAATAATAATAATTTACTGACAAATCGGCTATGAGAAGCATTTTCTTTTAAATACAAATTTTATTTATAAGCATAATGAAATATCGAATTAAGAAAAATATGAATCGCATACTTTCTAAATGCTTCATAAAGTTGCAAAACTGTAAAAAAAATTTTTTAAAAAAGCTTTTTTTACCGAAATTTTGTGTAAATTAAATTTTCAATTAAAAATAAATCTTTTCATTTATTTTTGATATTTAAATTCAAAATTTTTTTTCCGAATTTAAGGATACCACGATGAAACCAGTTTATCAAAGAATTGGAGAATGATTAGAGCGCTTGTTTTCAGTTCAGTAGTTCGTATATTTGAGTCCCACCTTGGTTTTGGATTTTTGCAGTGACTCGGAATCCACTTTAAACTATGGGTTCCGGTGTCATTAGCTCTCGTATGCAAAAGACGACCGTTGTGAGACTGACAAACAGAAACCAGTTTATCCAGTCTCATGAGAAAGTTGTAAATGAATCTATTGCCTTTTCACACATTGTAAACCATTTTTCAGTATAAAGGATAAAATTATTAAACACTGGTAATCTTTGAGTCCTTCATTATTCTATAACTATAAGCATAAATGATTTTCAGAAATTCTTAATTCATTTCTAGAATAGTACTCTTCAAATTTCGTATAACGTGTGCTTTTCTGGGGTCATAAGAATAAGAAGGAATTGCAAAAACCAAAAAAGCGCAATTTCATCAAATGCAGAGGAACCAGAGCCTCATTTCAAAAGGCCCTGGGCAGAAAGTAAAAGCACTGATGAGATGTACTAGCAGAATGTTTGGGCAGGCACTGTCTCGTTTCTGTGTCAGCGGTAGCCTGGCTGGTTAGGGCGTCGGTCTCACTATCGGAAGGTAGGGCACGTTAAAATTGGGCGTAGTCGCAATGTCCTCCAGGTGAAATGATACATCTGGTGGTGGTAGGCCAAGTATTGGGGATCTTCTGCTTGGTCCCTGCTTCAAAATCACGAAGACTGCTACCGGCAGAGTCCACCTCAGGGCTAGATACAGGGAAGCATGATGGTGCAACAACAACTGTCGCATTTCCTGGCTCTTATAAAAATCATTCAAATTTTCCCATTAACATTTTGCATACATATGTAGCGTTGCAGACTAGTATTTTAAGGTTAACGGGTTTTGAATACTTGATAATCATCAAGTGCCTCGTCCTTTTGAGTCACGGTAACGAAGTCACATCTGAGCTGTCACCCTCCTCTCCCCATCCACGCCTCACCAGTGAAAGGACTTAGGGCGCAACAGTTTAGCGTGAATTCGCTCCCCCAGCCCATGGAGCATCGGAACCCCATGAGGGAGGATGGGGTCACCCCCAGCAAATGATGCTTCACTTTGCTGATTTAGCGGAAAACGGCGTGAAGCTACTGAGGCTCACATTTCGTGATATCGAACCTTTTGCAAAACTTTCTAATAGTGATGCAACTTATTATTTACAAGCAACATCTTCTGCCAAACGTAGCTTTATAAGTAAATACATGTGTATCCAGTTGCGGGGTTCGTATACGTTGGGAATCGACAAAACAATCTCTTAAAATTCACAAGTTTCAATTAAAAATCATAACACTTTTATTTGTAGCTAATTCAACTAAATACAGGAAATTCTAGCTGTAGAAAACAGAATTACACAACTCAAATACAGTTAATGCAACAGAAAACAGCTTCCAATCACAGAAGTCTCTAATACCTTAGATAGACAACAGCTACAGTGCTCTAAACTAGCATTCAAAAACTGATCTTTTTTTTATCCAATGGCGGGCACACAAGGGTGACTGAACCCTATGCCACAACAAGGCCAGAAACTGCTACTCATTTATCGTTACCCAACGAGCACCTGTGAACCAAGTCACGGAGGCGAGTAGCGTTACCCGCAAAACTGATCATCTTCATTAACTCTTTTGTGACATTCGGCAGTATTTATATCCGATTTGGCGTGAAAATCTACGAGTTTCACGAAGCTTCTTGAGAGTTCTAAGCTAGCTCGCTTACTATTGATCCTAAAACTTCTGATTTTCCCTGAATCTATTTCTCGCCAAGTCTCCAAGAATCTTGCCAAATAGTTGCCAAGTCATTAGAATTGCCGTTTTTAACGTAGAATACGCCTAAATTGCGCAATTTTGAGTTTTTCTTATGTGTCTGAGATATTTATAAGCAAATACAAATAATGTTTATAAATTTGCCACGCATGCAACAGAGCTCTTTTCGGAACTGGAATCTGTAATAATTCTATTGTAACGAAAAGGATTGCACACATTCGTTTTATACAATTTAATTATCAAATTTTATCAGTATTGAAAATATATGTGTGAACTGTTCTCTCACAGAGCAAAACTTTTCGCCTATTTATTGCGTGCCATTCCGTAAGAGATATTTGATATCTCTTATCGACATTTAATTAAAGCACTTAAAGCAGCAAAATAAAAAAAACATTTGTTTTTTTATTATTTTAGTACTGATAAACATATTTTTCTGAAAGAAAATAATTTGAAGAAGGCGACCATTCAGTTTGCTCACTTCGATTATCAAATTGTTTTTTGTCCGGTCCCGCATAATTTCTCTGATTCGGAATGGGTAATGAGAGGGACAAAATAAATTTATGTACAAAAATGAATACACTTTACGCATCATTTGGTGCTCTTATTCAATACAAAAATAACAATCCTTACATTTAAAGATTTTGCAGCAGCAAAAAACTGTTTAGTACTGTGCTGAAAATAATTTACAGCAAGAGTGCTTGAATTGGATAAGAATAAATAATAATTCGATTATTAAAACGATTTCTTTAGAAAAAGAACCAAGTTTCAATTTGATAATTTCAAGAAGAGCAAATATATTAAATTTACTTATTGAAAAAGAGCAAAATATAGTGTTAAAAATTAAATCTGCATGTTTGGGAAAAATGCTTTGAAATTAAAATTAAAAAAGCTCATTTATTTATAATATTCATTTGTATAACTACATTTTAAGAGCTAAATGTTATTCATTTTATTAAAAATTATGGATATAATTATTTTTATAAAATTATTTGAAAGAATTAAACAAAAGTTATGAATTAACATATTAATAACAACTATATAAAATATACTTCTAAATTTTTAAAAATGTAAAATTAAAATAACACATCTATAAGAAAATTTAATGGAAATTAAAAAAATCAACTTAAAAGAAAAGTATTCACTTTTAAAGTTTCCACGATAAGTTGCAGAGTGTTGTTTCCATTGTAAAAATATAATGGGTTGTTTTTCTTTAGCAAGTAGTAACTAAAAAAATTTGAATTTGTATTTCAGATCCTAATAAAAGGCTCTTTGGACTGTTTTCCTACTTTGGACTCCTGGCACTTTTGTACAACACATTGAAGCTGGCAGTGAGGTTGCTTGGATGGCTGTGATATATTGCAAGTTATACTGTCTCGTATTTTTTTATGTTCAATAATATATGTATGCAATAAATGTTTCTCCTTACTATATAGTTGGACTCTTCATCAGATTCCATTAAGCTATCACAAAATCCTAACATAAAATTACAAAAGATTTCACAAAATGCTGTTAGATCAATTTAAAATTTGTTTATTGACGTGGTACTTGAGAAACTGATGGCAAGGTGGAAAATTTATAGAAACAACTGATAGCAAGTTGTTTCCGTAATATTTCGTAATATTTCTACCGTAATATTCTCCATAAAAGTAACAGAAAGTTAGCTGTTTCCATAGCCTATCCACGTTGTAACGTTCCCATAGAAGTATCTGAAAGCAAGTTTTCCATACCATTTCCATTTGTTAACTTTCCAATGAAAGACTGAAAGCAAATTGTTTCCAAATGTTCAGCATTTGAGGAATTGACCGCAACATGCGTTTTGAATCCCCAACCTGCGCAGGAATCGCTCACCAACTGATTGACATAAGCAGGTCTTATACGATTGATACTACGCAGCTGCAATGTAAAACATCTGAACTCATTTCGCAAATTACCTTCCTTTCAGATATAATCGATCATTAATCGAAAGCAAAAATTTTTTTATATATATTTATATATTTCCAAGTACCCATCTTAAAATATTTCCATGAAGAAAGCAAAATAAAAAGCAATAGTTCGTACTGTTCAAAAACCAAAATCTAGAGCGTGTCATCAAAAAAATATGTAGATTGCTGGCCGGTCTAAAGAGAGCAAAGTTCTATTTCCAAAACATTATAATTCCTAAAATAGCACTTTACCTGAGAAGATCCGATATAATGAAAATTACAAAATTTTATCAACCAAATAGCAAAGGAAGTTCGCTTATGTCAATCAAAAGTACAGTACTTTGGTGATAGATTTTAAGCCAGAGTTGATGATGATGCCAGTTGTCACTCAATCTTCATCAAGTAATTCATAAACGGATTTTTTTCCCTTAGTTGTATGTGTATAATAGTATGATAATAGTATAATATACCAAACAAATTTAAATATATTACAAGATAAAATGCATACTTTTTTGGTATAATTGTGATGTATCCCCCCCAAGAGATTTCTCGCCAAATCTAGCGTCCTTTGTTTTGATTATAGTGTTACCAATTTGTGTTTTTATCTCTTTTCGGATGCTTTTTGTTGCCAGGTTTGGTCTTTTTTTCTTGTTTTATGTCATTTTTGCGTCCTACAAACAGTTTTTTTAAGTAGCAATAGCAATTGAATATTTTGTTAAGCGTTTCAATTCGATGGATTTAGGGAAATATCTAGTTCCAAAAACATGCGTTCAACTTGGTGACAAAAAAAGTCATAAGGGTCACTAATTTGAGGATATACCCTACTAATTCCTTTTTATTTATTTTTTTTAAATAATCTGTGTATTTTCTTCTATTTGCTAGAAGAGTGTGTTATGATTATTCGTTTATATTATTTAGGATGCGTTTTAAAACTTTCCTTGTCGCTTCTACAAAGGTAACCCTAAATTAAATCCTCCATTGACAGCTGTTTTTTCTCACCCTCTCTGAATGGGCTTTTCAAAATATTTATGAATCTCCTCAAATTTTTACAAAATAATTCTTTTTAATTTAGAAAATGAATGAAGTTGCATTCTTTTCTCTTTTCATTTTTTACTTACGTTCTTTTTAAATGGAATGCATCTTCATCAAAAGTGAGCTTTAAAGAAGGATTTTTTCCATATTCTTTACGAATTGACATTTTCAAAAATTACTCGTCATCTAAAAGTAACCGAAATTCTCAGTAACTGAACATTTTCTATAAGTAGTTATAATCTTCGCGTCATTTTTAAATTCTTGAGACAAGGAGTATTGCTGTGCAACAATCGTAAAAGATTTTTCAAGTGAATCTTAAGTTAAACAGTTATTCCAGTAAGGCTGGATTCAAGGTCGAATACAATGAATGGATTTTGCTGGCCGATTCTTTCAGCACTGAATTGCTTAAGCAGTTATTTAACGCAAAAATGTCATTCCCCTTGAAGCAATTGTTGAAAATTAAACGAAATATAGTGGTTGCATCGTTTATTTTTATGTTTTTTTCTTTATATAATGTAGGATAATTTGGCGATCGTGTACACTGTCGCTTCGAGACAAATTCAAAGTTGTTCTCTGACTGCATATTTAAAAAAAAGACGTGCATGAATTTATATTATTACAGATGAAAAAGAATCAAATAATTGCTTGATTCAAATGCACATAAATAAGTTCTTTGTCCAATTGATGGTTTTGTATACAACTGAGTCTAAAAGGAAACGCGTCTCTCATAGCATGACTAAAACATTGGTGCAGACACGAACGTAATTTTCTTTTACGATTTTATTTTGAAATGATCTGAATATCACGAATTTTACTCTATTTAACTCTGTTCATTGTCAATCACACATATTATCTTAAAATGTTATTTTCATGTTATCGCAACTTCATAATAACATTTGTTTGTTACTATCAAGTTGCGGCTTTCAATCAGTTGCTTTGAATATTTCTCATTTTGCATGGTTGTGATGGCATAAATTGTCGTTCGGAGGGTTGAGAGTTCGAATCCCGATCGAACTGAAGATCCGACGTGTTCACTAATGGTGATTGGAGCACGTAAACTGCGTGGTGGCCACAATTTAAATGCTAAATTATGCTAATAAGGATAGTAGGCTAAGTCTGGTAGTCAATTATGAGGCCCACTTTCGGGTCTATAACGGCACGTCCAAATTATCAGGTAACATTGTTTTATACCTTACTGCATTTATGTATCAGAGCTCCAGTGTTACAGCTGCTTCGCTCTTCTTCCGTTAAGATCAGCAAAGGGAAGCATCATTTGCCGCTGGCAGTGATTAGGTGGCTGACCACTTTCTCCTTCACTGGTTTGCTGGAATTCCGTTCTTCAGGGACGTGTCCACGTTCATCTGTGATGTCCAAAATCCACTGTTAGAGCCCAACTCAGAACTAGGTACAGGGAAGCATGCTGGTACAACAACAACGTCTAAAGTCCTTCAGCTGGTGTGGCGCGAATGTGGAGAAGAGGGTACCAGCTCAGTTGTGACATCGTCACCTGACAGCAATTCAAAATGACCAGACTCTTGATGATGGGCGAGTATTCCAAACTCGTTAATCTTAAGGTGCTGTTCGGTGCTCACTTGCACCGCTACGTATGAATTAACATTTATTTTTATCATCATAATTATAATATTATATAATGTTTGCTTTCAGAGCTGTGATGTAGAGACTTACCGTGATGGGTTACTACAGCTGTTTGCCGTTGTCTCGACGATGTCTCTAGTTTATATTTCAATAAACATATGTGGTAAAGGAACATATTCTGTTAATCAAATGAAACAATTGAGTGTTCCTCCGCACATACCTCAACTTAAACTTGAAGGTTCAAGTCCAGGTAGGGATCGGAAAACTACTGAAAGGCACCATCCCTTCCGTACCTTGTAGCCTGTTGAAAGGTAAAAATCCTAATTGTCTGGCTTTGGAAACAGCAACAATATTTTTCATTTTATGGAATTAATTATGCGTCACATATAAAAATATGTCACCAGCTAAACAAAAGATTTCCGGTTTTCCGTAAAGAAAAACATTCTTGTCTGACTTGCTATTAAATACAGTAAGACCCCGCTTAACGCTGTTTCGGCTTAGCGCTCTTTTATTTCAACCCGGGGATTTCCCGAAATCGCTCGCAGCATACGGGAATTCCCCGAAATATTATGCAGCGATAGGTTTCAAATACATATCCGAAAGAGTGTACTTGTGTTTCTTGTTTGGTATGTCTGTACAATACAGACATATTTTTATAATTGGAAACATTTGTTGACATTATTGTAAGTAGGTATTAATTTACATATTTTATACTATATTACAGTGTCAAATATTTTGATCTTTAGATTTTATTATGGGTGATAATGAAAAAGAAAAGAAAGCAACCAGAAAAAGCATTTCACTCAAAACTAATATGGAAGTGATTAGAAGATTAGATTCTGGTGAACGTCAAACTCTAATTAGTGCTTCATTGAATTTGCCAACTTCAACAATAAGGACATCATGAAGAATAAAGAAAAAATACCGTCATCGGTAACTACAACTACTCTTCAACTAGAATTACCCGTTCTAGAAATAATATCATAGAGGAAATGGAAAAATGACTGTCTATATGGATTGACGACGAAATTGACCGCAATATGCCATTAAGCCAATCTATCATAATGGAAAAAGCTAGAAGAATTTTTAATTACATTCAGGCTGAGACAATTGACACAAGTGAAATTTTCGTTGATAGTCGAGGATGGTTTAATAGATTTAAACATCGAAATAACCTTCACAACATAAAGATTACAGGAGAAGCAGCAACTGGTGATACAAAAGCGGCGGCTGAATTTCCAGCGATATTAAAAAAATAATTGAAGAAGGAAACTATCCTCCAGAATCGGTTTTTAATGTTGATGAAACAGGCTTGTTTTGGAAAAGAATGCCGAAACGAACATTTCTCTCCCGTGAAGAAAACGGGCACCAGGATTTAAAGCTGCAAAAGATCGCTTAACCCTTCTACTAGGTGTTAACGCAAGCGGAGATTTCAAATTAAAACCATTATTAATTTACCATTCCAAAAATCCAAGAGCGATGAAAGGCATATCTAAATCAACTTTACCTGTAATTTGGGAGTCTAATAAAAAAAATCATGGATAACTGCGAAAATTTTCCAGGGTTGGTTCACTGAACATTTCTGCCCGTCTGTTAAACGTTATTGCGAAATTAAAAAACTTGAACAAAAAGCACTTCTGTTAATTGATCATACTCCAAGCCACCCAACAAATTTATCAGACTTAACAACATGCATTCCAGTCGAAGTGGTTTTCTTGCCGCCTAACACAACTGCCTTAATTCAACCAATGGACCAAGGCGTTATTCAAATTTTAAGGCTTATTACTTGCGGTGAACCTTTAAGCAAATGTTTGAAAAAACAGACGGAGAAGAGAACCAGTCCATAAGAGAATTTTGGAAAAACTACAACATCGTGGATGCTGTAGAAAACATAGGCCTTTCTTGGAATGAGGTAACAGAAAGATCTTTGAAAGGAGTATGGAAGAATATTTGGCTGGATTTAAGTAAGAGCGATGACATTGGACACTCAGTCGATATGGATAAAATAGTGGAAGAGATAGTGAAATTAACGAAGCAAACCGGTTTTGAAGCGGTAAATGTGGAAGATGTCGAAGAAATAATTCAAGAAGCAGCGGCTAGTCTTTCTAATGATGAGCTCTAGGAATTAACTGAACAAGAAGAAAACAAAAATGTTGACAGCAGTGATTCAGAAGAGGAGCAAACAGAACTTTCGGATGCGTTTGTAAAAAGGAGTTTGTCTACCATAGCTGAAATAATGGATCAATTCATTGAAAATGATCTGAATTTTGACAGGAGCTCAAAAGTAAGGCGTGGTGTTAGAGATGCTCTATTCGTTTATGAAGAACTTTTAAGAGAACAACGCCAAAGAAAAAGGTAAAACAACATTAGATGCTTTTGTCACAAAAAGGCAGAACACTGAATACGCGGAAGGCTAACTAAATATGACAAATTTTGATTTTTATTTGTTTTTTTAAGAATATTCGTTTTGTTATTTATATTTTGTTTTTACTTTTGCAAGAAATAATAATGTGGTATTAATTTGGGCTTTAAAAATAAACGTTTGGTTTTATTTTTATTAAAAAAAATTTTTAAATTTAATACCTAACCATTTTCCTAGCAATCTTCTCCTAACCCCAATATTTACATGTAAATATAGTCTCGTTTAGCGCTGTTTCGCATTACGCTCTACTTTGATGGAACGTATCCCCCGCGTTAAGCGGGGTCTTACTGTACGAGATAAACCAGCGACCCGATAATTTATTATTTAAACTATAAGATTAATTTAGAAATTTAAAAAAAAATCCCTTTCTTACCTTAAGAATTTTTTAAACTGATATTCTATGTTAAATACTTTGACTATAATATTTTTTTGTTCATTTTAATTTATATTTCCGAAAAACAAGCATATGTGATATTTTTTATGAATACATATTCATTATTGGTCTTGATATCCTTTTAAAAACGCCACACAGTTCCACAAGAGATTTCAGGATTCTGCAGGTAAGGGCTTTTTCTGTCCCGAAGCAGGGTGACCGCTCTCGCTTCCACCACCCCCGACTGTCCATGCTTGCAATGAGAATGACCTTTAAGAAACATTCGAGAAAAAGAAATTAAAAGTAGTTTAATCTACCACACATTTGCTTAATATTAGAAGCTAATAACTGTTAAATAAGTAAGGAGTACTAATATACCATTGACATTCAAAATTGCAGCCTCGGGAACCAATGGAAATAACAAAAAAATAATGTATATTGGCAAAATATGTTTTGCTGGTTACAACAAGGGTTTTAATTTTTAAGAAAAGTGGAAGAACAGAACCTTCAAAAATCAGTACTCAGCACAATTCTGCTGATAGCAATAACAATATTTATATTCCTGAATACTGAGTTATCCTCGAACTGGGCAAGGTTGACTCAACCTTTCCTCCCTTCAGTGAGTCGATAAACTGAGTACCAAGCATGCTTGAGAAACAAACACTGGGAGTTTCGCGTTAGGCTGATCACCTAATAATAGACATGTTTTGCACTCCAATACCTCTCGGACAAGAAAACAGAGATAGACACTGTAGGCTTTGGCCCACATGGGCCACAGAGTTTAGTAGTAGTATACTAAGTTAGAAATAGATTAGATTAATGAGCAGGTACAATTGCTAATCCAATATTAACACGAGATCACAGCTCGTTGAAACATTCATGACAGCCACATACTGTTAGGAATTTTCCTACTGAAACATATGGTTATGAAGAGCGGGAATTGGTGAAGACGCATAACCAGCTCGTTCTTCGGCATTTGGTGCATAATAAATAGCCAGTATCTTGGCAAACAGACCAAACGTTTTCTGCTCATGACAGATCTGGACAACGTGCTAATACTTTTAACGGGTGAATATTTTCTGCCTCAAGAAAGATCCGGAAACAAGCTGTTGTTAATTTTTCTGCTGAAAAGTACGGTTTCGTAAAGCTCGATTAGATAAAGCAATAAAAATGTAATAGACACTGGGAGATGTGCCATCGATGCGAGCAAGAGGTGACCGAAACGTGTTCGATGGCTCTCTGTGCTCCCAATCCTGGCGATGGGTCGGTTTGACGCTGACAGTGTGCGTCCTCCACGATGCATACAAACACGCATAAAAAACTCACCGAGTCCTAGTGGTAAGACCCTGCTCTTCTGGTCATAAGTTCGATTCTATACACTGTTGAACAACAGAAAATGGATGTTGCGCTTTGGCCTTCTGCACACTGTCAGTTGGTGTGTATACTTGAAAATTTACTGACAATCCTCCATTGCGATCCGTAAATAGGACTATTAACGTGTCCTAATTGCCCGTAAATAGCTTTCTCGAAAGGCTTTTTACGCAGTGGATGGTAAAATGCTTTACAACAGCCTTAGGCCATGAGGCTATCCACTACGTGATGTAGAAGACATAGATTTACATGCACACCATGGCTTAGTGATGGGACATCATTCTTCTGATCGAAATGTCCCTGATTCTAACCCAGCCATTCTTGAACACCAGAAGATGGACGTTGCGCTTTTTCATGCTGTCAGTTAGAGTGTGTTCGGGAATTTACCAAGTTTCCTCCCTTGTGATGCTTGTTTCCTCCCTTGTGTGTAAACAAGCTTCTTTTCGCAGTAGATGCTAAAATGCTTTACAACAGCCTTAAGCCATTAAGCTGCAGAGGCCGGAGGCAGATGATGCTTCACTTTCCTGGTCTTAATGGAAAGCGGCGTGAAGGTACTGAGCTACTGGAGCACTAACCAAGAAACAGGTGCAAACTTTCTTTTCTGGCCACGCCAACTAATTTTTCCCCCACAAATTTCACAGTGGTGAACGTCTTTATGCATACACTTGACTGACTATATCATATATTACTTTCACGACATTCTTTGATATCCACGTTGCTGTATCGGAACCATTTGAGTAACTATTCACTTTGCCGAAGTGTTAATAGTTGATTCATTCTTATCATTGCGCCTTAAGGATGAGCCTTTTAATCACGCAGTATTGAAATGGTGATCAGTATTGTTAATGTGACGACCTTTTTTGTATACAACACCACACATAATACTTGCAAAACTCATGTGACATACGACTGTGAATCTAAGAATCTATCTCTGTCCCCCCCACCCAGAAAAATGTGTATTCTATCCAATTTCTAATAGTCAGCAGAGGTTTATTAAATATTTGTCTCATAGGTTAAAAGCCATCTTCATGGACAAGAATCCATGTTGCTCATTATAATTTACGTCCGCATCCCAAAGGCCTGAGATAGCAGTCGAATGACTATCGCTCTTGTTTTTAACATACTGTGGGTGCAAATCTCTTCGTGGATTCGAATGGCTGCTGTGGTTTCATGTTCACGTTAAACTGTAAATACCAGTTTAATGATTAATTGCATGCAAAAAGATCATTGAGAGCCAAACCAAATATCACCACACAGGAAGAACTATAATTTCGTATCTACAGTTTCTTTTTTCAACAAATTTTAATATCACTGTGACCTTGTGAAAAGAACATTGTTCACTTTATCGGAAGGTACTGAGTTCGAATCCCGAGTTAACCAAATATCCATTTTATTCATTTATATTGACTATAATGCGTAAAATAGCTCATAGTTACAATGTCTTCCGCGTGAAACGATACATCTAGGCCTTGATGGTCAGTTGTTGGCGTCTTCTGCTTAATTTATAAATTATCCTTTAACGAAACGATGGTACACTCCTGGGTGCCGCCTACACAACATCCTATCAGTTTTTTCCCTCCTCCCTTGTTGTGTTAATGATTCATAGAAGGTAGTCCAGGGTGAAATTTCATAAGTGGTTAGACATTTAAAAAAGAAAAATATTAATACGAGTTCCAATGTACTAAAGATATATAAATAGATTTTAATGTTCATTTTCTTTTCCGCCAAGAATCTTTGATAAAAATGACATAATACCAGTACAGTTTCCTTGATGAACAGGCAAATCGAAGTCTGCGGATAAGCCATATCCTGGTATGACGTTGTGGTAGTGACGAAGAGGGAAGCACTCCTGGAATCTACAGTCTGCCGCTCCCTCTCCGCAATCTCTCAGAAGATAAGCTTTCACACCCTCGCACGTCCTGCAAATGTGGCAACCTTTGGCATCAGGAATCCTTTGCTTGCAATCTACGCATAGCAATACAAACATTATTTAGGATAAAACTGTTTCATTAAATATATCTGAAAATAAAATTTAATATAACTGAGGAGCTAAACAAAGATTGTACAGAATCAAATATCATTTTACGTCATTAAAATGAAGCATTAGGAAATATAAAAGTTATTAGAGTTACATTTATTTCTATATACTAGGCATATTAATAAAGTGAAACGAGACTACACTTTCTAACTTATTCATATAATAAAGTGAAGGAGGTACTTCGTAGTTGTATTCGTCAAGACATTTTCTCAAGAATTGGGCACAATCAAAATATAGAATGGATCTTATTTATGTTAAACCGTCAATATTTACTATACCCACTGCCGGAAGTTAAGCGTAGTGAGTTAAATGGGGATAAATCGATCGATGCATTTCACTTATTACAAAATATGTCAGCAGATTATCAGAAGTGTTTATTCTAGAAGGAATAATTATATAGTAAGATAAATAAATATTTTCAAACCATCTCTTGATAATGTGTCAAAATTCAAACCATTTCATGATGACGCGTCATAATTCAAACCATCTCTTGATAATGTGTCGTAATTAAAAACATTTCTTGATAATGTGTCATTATTTAAACCTTCTTTTGATAATGGGCTATAATTCAATCCTTATTTGGATAATAGGCCATAATTCAAACCATCTCTTGATAATGTGTGGTGGTTTAAATCATCTCCTGATAATGGATCATAATTCAAACTATCTCTGGGTTATTTTCTTACTACAGATATTCTGTGAAATGAGGAATACTTTCACAGAGTCAAAAATAAGCATTACTCTTATAGGGTATTTGTCTGTGAAAAGGACACAAAATATTGGCACACACCAGCCAATTATAGCTCACAGATGTTCAATGGGATTTAAATCAGAGAAGTAAGCTAACCACATGCTTGATACTCTTTTTCTTACATCTAAATCATCCCGTTTTTATATTTTAATAGGGGATCCTCGAACTGCTTCTAATGGTAAGATATCTGCTATTAAGGTAACTAGGCTGACACTTCTTATCAGAAATTTGGCATTTTTAGAGGCTGTGATATCATCTGGATTGAAGGACAGACTATTTATTATCAATACTTCCAAATATGCCTCTGCTACATCTTTGGAAATATGAAGGTATCGAACTTTCAGAGCAGCAGCTCATGAGGAAAGAAACTCATGTTACCCTCTAGAGCAGTGTTTCTCAACTGAATTTACTCCAAGGACCGGTAAAATATTTCGGCACGTTCGCGCGGACCTGTAATATTAATAATTTGACCCAATGCACAATTTTTCACAAAGATAAATCTCTAGTAAACTATTATTATTGTAATGTAGGTACTATATCGATGGTAGGTCTATAAAAGCTGGATATTTCGCGGACCGGTACCGGTCCGCGGACCGGCGGTTGAGAAACACTGCTCTAGAGCATGGGTTCCTAAACTTTTTTCTCGTGGACCACTTTCAAAGTTTTACTATTTTCGATAGATCTCCTTCTGCTGCATTTCTACTGTATTCTCAAAACTCCTAAAAAATATCACCCTAAATTGGGGGTGTTAAAAAAAAAAGTAGTACATTTTCTTTTGTGTCCTTTTTATTAAAATAATACTTATGGGTATACAAAATTATAAGTATTATTACAAACAATCAACAAATGACAAAAAATCAACAATAAAAGATAGTCATACTTTAAATGAGACGGCCCATGAGCGGTACTTAGCAAGTCTCGACATGTGGTGTACACTTGTACTAATATCTATTGTTTTATTCAATCCTGCGTTTGAACTGAATCTCGAATATTTTTGAGTATCTACCTGCCTACGTTGATAGGTAAATCCAAACCAAAATTTTTGTTCGTTATTATGAAAACATTTTTCGTGGACCCCTACTTACAACTTGTGAACTTTTGTTTTCTTTTCACATCTAGGTGGACCCCCGTGTGGTCTCCCATGTATCCTTGGGGGTCCACCTGGACCACTTTGGGAACTCATGCTCTAGAGGATCAATTCTCAATGTGGTGTGAATGGAAACGAACAAGAAGATTTCTCAGCTAAAAAAGGAGACTAAGGTTTTACAGAGAATTAAAAGTGAGATTTATTTTTCAACTGCCAAACCTTTTGTTTCAATCCTTGATATTCCTCAGAATTTAATGAGTATAAATTCCACAAAGAGCTGGTTGAGGATTATCCTGGATTTTTCTGATTGGTCCTTACCCAATTCCTGTTGCGAGCTTTTGGCTGATTGTTTGTGACGACTGCTTCGCAGTTCACTAATTTCATATAAGTGACCTGGTAAACTCAACCTGAGTATTTTAAAACAATAAAATCATGGACTTCCTCGAACGGTGTAAAGCAATTCGAGGTATTGGGCCCCTCGTCAGTGTATAGACCGATGACATTTCCTTTGTTTTCTTATTCTAGTTTATTATTTTTATATTGTCATGTACCCTACCATTAGAAATTTAAAAACAAATACTTGATTCACATGTCCCAGAGTGCAACACATCATTTGCATAACTCACTGCTGTGTGCGTCTGTGACATTTTCCTATTTTCCAGAAGATTCATGATGTTGAATTTTTAGAATCACGGAATTTATATTTGAAATTTTATAAAAGAAATATGGTGTAATATTTATCTGCAGTGCTAAAATTATGAAAAAAATTAATATATGTGTTATCTCTGCCATTTATTCAGCAGTTGCATCAAAATTTGGTAGCAGAGCTTTCCTTTATAAATACAAATTTTTTAGAAATAATTTTTTTAAAAAAGTTCAGATTTTTTCCAATTTATTTTTTTAAAAAAATGTATAATGTTTGATAAATAATTGACTGTAGTTACTATAATTAATTGTAGCTCTAATTTCAAATTCATGAAATTATAAAATATTTAAATCCAAAAAAATATAAACCGATATATATTTTTAAAAAAATCAAAACTAACTTTGGGATTTCAACTAGTGGATATATAAAAGGTCTAAAAAAAGAAAAATAAATGTAAATGGTCTAAAAAATGAGAATTTATCTGGCAAAAAAAATCGATACTTACTATCCAGTCAATCATTTTAATGAGGAAAAAATCAACAATGGTTGTGTTGACATCAATGGCTAAAAATTGGTAATAAATATCTCATAATTGTATACAGGAAAAGTAATTATTAAAACATATTTATTAATGAAAAATGGAAGAATGAAAACTCTGATTATGTAAATAATTTACATTACTTTCCTGTACAAAATTAAAAAAATTACAAATACGGAATTCATACATAAAATGAAAAGAAGACAAAAAGATGCAAATAAATTACTGTGAGCGATATTGAGATAAACATTTCTATGTGAACATTTTTGGCAGTATACGATTCTAATTTCTTTTTTAAATAATTTTTTTTTATTATTTTTCATGTTAAAATGATATTATTTTCCTCATTTTGAAACAAATCAGCTGAATGTTTCAAATATTTATTTCAATCACAGAGATTTGAAAATACTGCACCTTTTTTCTCCCATTTATATATATATATATATATATATATATATATGTGTGTGTGTGTGTGTGTGTGTGTGTGTGTGTGTGCGCGTCTTTTTTAGTAATATATTAATATTTGCTATGAATAAATTCATTTTGTAAATTTATTTTTAAGATATATGTTTTTGTCTAATTATTGCTAACAATGAATCTATGTTAATAGTTTTCGTACATGTTTTCAGTTTAAAAAAATTGTTTTCATTTTTCTATAAAAAGTGAGAAAAATTTTTTCGAAATTTGCTTCCTTTTTAACAATGTTTGTGAAATGAAGGATTTAATCGTTTTGATTTTGTAGAAACTTTACAAGCAAACGAAAGTCTCTTAAATGCTTTTGAAATTCTAGTTAAAAATTTGAGAAAAATGGCTCCTTCTTAACAACGTTTATGAAGTGAAAGGATTAATCGTTTCATACTGTTAATCATTTTGATTTCGCAATTTTTTCAGAACCTTAAAGCGCAATATATATATATATATATATATATATATATATATATATATATATATATATATATATATATAAATGTATATAAATATATATATATATATAAATATATATGTATATATATATATATATATATATATATATATATATATATATATATATATATATATATATATATATATACATATATATATATATATATATATTATAAATATATATATATATATATATATATATATATATATATATATATATATGTATATATATATAAATATATATATGTGTATATGTATATATATGTATATATATATATATATATATATATATATATATATATATATATATATATATATATATAAATGTATATAAATATATATATATATATATATATATATATATATATATATATATATATATATATATATATATATATATATATATATATATATAAATGAAATTAAAGCATTTTTTATACTGCAATTATACTTACTGCCATTTCTTAAAATTAATAATAAAAACTGTTTTCAGGAAATAAAAATTAGAATTCTCTAAAAGGATTTGAAGAAGGAATTGAAGAAGAATCTGGAAATTTAATTCGCTTAAGGATGAAGAAACTTTTTCCGTGACGGAAGTCTTTCGCATAAAGTACAAAAGATTTTAAAAATTTATATATTTAAATTTTGCGTGGAAAAGTAATGCCTTTTAATTTTCTGTTTCTGAAGATTTATTAAGGAAATTTGAAATTTTCGAATGTACTCACTAGTCTTGGGAGCATCTGTAAAATGTTCTGCACAATGGTCGTTTCCGCATAGAGGGCAATTTATATATTTCTTGCAAAAAACCTAAATGGACATAAAATAGTGATGTGATTTAAATCATTCAATTCAACAAAACAATAAAAGATTCATACTAATAAAGCAACAACAAAAACAATAGTATTACGAATACGACATTTTCTCAGTAACTTATAAAGCGGAATCACAATTTCGTAGAGTACAATTTTTGAATTTCATGAAAAAATCATTTTTCCCGCACTAAGAGCTACAGATTAAATCTCAAAATATCTCGAGTTTTTCACTTAAGCTAAGTCTACATTTTTATCATTTATTGTTATTGAACAGTAATGAGGTTGAATCACAACCGTTACGAAGATTCGTCGTGCTCTGTTAGGAAGCACGTTTAAGTAGGTCATGGTTGCAATGTCTTCCAAACGAACTAATACCTCTTTGAGTGATAGGCAAAGTCTGGTAATATTCTGGTGGGTATTTGCTATTAAGCTACTTAGACCCTTCCACTTTTGGAGTCAAGATCGTTCGGCCACTGGAAATCTATTATATAAAAATGACCTTCCCTTACTGTTCTGGAAAAAAAGCGATTGGAGTTTTGCCGTTTGTCCTCAGTTATGGTACTTGAGTATAATCCATTCAACCATTTTCGGGAGAAAAAGTTGTCGCCAAATATTGCGAATGAATGCCAAATGTTACATAGTTCAGTTTTACATTTTTATTATACTTAAACTCACGTCTTATATTTTTTATTCTTAGCGCATTCAAGTTTTAAAAGTGCAATTAAAAATTTGATTGCAAATTATCTTTTATTTTGAAAAAACAATTACCAGAATTTGAAACATTTGGTGATATATTTCTTTTTTGAAAATAGTTGGCGAGATAATACTTCAAATGCTCCCATGGAAGATGTAGTCAAATATAAGGTATTATTGTATGTTAAGTTATTTTGTGCATTTGAGTAAAAATTTCGGTTCTCTTTTCTAAGTTACGATCTTTCGTAATTTAAGCAATAATATCCAGGTAATACTCGATGAAGAAAGAACTAATACAATGTACACAAGAAAGTTCTTGCCGTTTTTAATGCCTAAAAGAACAGGACCTGCTGAAAGTGTTGTCTATTGTTAGTCTATACCAACGGTATCCAGAAACTTCTGACAACGTATCACCCGTTGTGCAATTCCCTTGCCGTAAAGCTCGGAAGTTTTGGACGAAAGGAAAAACGTAAATGCATTTCGCAAGTCTGCTTCATGGATAAAAGATTTTCCGCGAAGATGATTATACCGGGAGTGATGGAGGAGGTGATAATGTGATGGTTCAGGTTCAGATGAGAAAGGAGGATAGCACAAAGTCTCCCAACCAAGTCGCTGTATGGTATTCCCAACCACCGGCGTGGCATGTGACCTTGAGCTATCGGCCAAGAACAGTAGATCCTTACGATTAACCAGCGCAAGCTTCTTCTGTTGCAATGCCTGTTGCACACTTTCTAACTGGTAGGAGTACAGATCAGTAGAGACCATTTGGCCCCTTGGTAGCAGATCAAAGTGAACCACTTGTGACGACTTGTCCACCAGACGGCAGCTTCATCACAGAGGGACAAATCTCCCGACCTGAATTTGTGAAACCCAATGCCTTGCTATATGTTTATTCTTAGCACTATTCCCAAACACTTGACTCATTCGGCAACTTCATGCAGCAGCTGGTAAGCGCACTTTGTAGGCATAAAGCAAACAACACCGAACAACTCCTTGGATACGTCCAATTCTCTTCGCTATTGTACGAGTTACGATTGATGAAAGCGCGGTGGACCTGTTTTTACAACGACTGATATTCCAATTTTCGACCTACCAGTATCTCAACCGCGCCATACATTAATGTGCATATTTATTCTCACTTCAATCAATGGCAACGCGAAAACGGCAAGAACTTTCTTGTTTACCTTATAGATACGTACAGTTATATTTATAAAGTTTAAAAACTAATTTATTTATTCAGAGATTAGAATTTTACATTGTTTTAAAATAAACAAAAGAATATTGTAACAGATCCATATTAACTCTTCTGACAATAGATGGCGATACTGCCCAATACAAAATATTCAATATCCAATAGAGTTAGAGGATTAGAATAGAGATGTGAGGAATGGAAGTCGAACCATTCGGTTCATTAATAACGTTGTTTATAATTTGTACTGTACAAGTACTATGTAATCTTATTAATAATTATTAAGTATTTTCTTTATAACTATTTTTTTAATCATGTGTAATGTCGTAATAAATGTAATGTTTTTTGCCTTTCTAACTTCCATTTTCTTACGTCCCTACAATATCAATATAAAATTTATAAATGGTTTGACAAAGTCTCTGAAATTCATCCTATTGTATTGGATATATTGATAATAATTGCACTTTTAGCAAGTTTTTTCCATATTTTTTTACTTTTTATTTAGATATAAAAATAAAATCTTACAAATGTAATTTTTATAGTATTTCAAAGAGTAAAATTCTTTCCATTTGAAAAAAGTTGCAAGTTTACGAATTTTATGAAAAAACAGTTATCGATCTTATTCTTTGCTTCCTTAATCCATGTACTAAAAGTATAAAATTTGAGTTTTTTTTTTAAATAAAAATAAAGACATATTGTCTTTCTAAAATTTACACTCTAATTGAATTAGTTTCTTACTTTAAGAATGTATTTTTTGAAAAAAAGGAAATCAAATCTGTTCTTAAGCACTTGAATACATTAAGTTAACAAGATTAATTTCACTGACGAGAATTATGTTTTTAATTTTGTAAGCAATTTTCTTAATGCAAGCCTGATGTTTGAGGAGTTTTGGGGGAAGAATATCACTGAACGTGTAAACTGCCCTTCCAGGAAGATTTTTAATAAATCGTTGACCATATTCATGTATTACAAAGGAGAAAACTCGGAAAGTCCCAAACACCCAGCCAAATAGACACGAATGTAGAAAGCAGGAGCACAGCATGCATCTTCAATAGTCTGACTGGATTCTATCCCGAAACCTTTGTCTCTGAAGAAAACTCTCCAATAGTTATGTTATAAGCATTTTATAAATGACTTAAATTCATTCAAATTACAAATGTATTTTTAACATGATTTGTCTATTATCCTTAAATAATGTCCAATGGTTTCACTTGTTGAATTTTCAGTCATCCTTAAAAAGTTGGTGGTATAAAATTTCACGTTCAATTAACCTTATAGGCTTTAGCATGTGTTGCATTAAATATTTTCAGAGCACAATGAGTGTTCACATTCGAAAATCTAACATAATGTTATCTGCGTTACTTTAATCTCTTTAATTTTAATATATTCTAAGAGCATGTCTAGTTATATGAATATTCTATGGAAAATTGACGTATATACGTTTTTATCTATTATAAATGCATGAATTCGTCTACTTTTTCTGTGGAATTTTTAAAAACATTATTAATCTATTTTTTATAATTTATTTTTTTCATAACTATCTACATAATAAAAATATTTTATATATTTCATTAAAAATTTCATATTATCTCCAGAATTGCTTCTAATTACATAAATTAATAGTACTCTAATTGTAATTGCTGTGTAAATTGCATCGATGGAGGATTCAATATAATGATGAAATGAAATTATATACACATATGTGTATACAATTATATGTGTATATATTAGTATATAAATATTATATACACATATGAATACACACTAAATGCTTAAAATTGCTTTTCATCAAAACACCCGTTTTTGTAATCCAAACAGATTAAAAAAAGATCATCCCTTGTAAATTAATAGTTTTAACGAATAATTTAATATAACTAAACTGAAAACTATGATTGACAAATTTTAAACTAACATTTTAAATTTAATATTAGCTGAATTCAATATTATGCAAATAATTACATTTTTATTCAAAACTTTTAGCCATTGGAAAACTAATAATGTTTCAACTTTCTAAAATTTTGCTATTTTATTTATACCACGAGTGACCCGTTGGTTGTAGTATGCTGATGCAATATTATAGTTATAGCAGTATGCCAGTACAGAAATTAAAGCGATTTTAAAATACAAACAGGTTCTTTGGAATGCCATTAGGAGGTTGAAAAATTAAATAAGTTCCCTTTACTTTAATATCGTCACCACCCTGGGAAATTAGCAAAATCAGCTGGAATTCACAGCAAGACCATGAGGGATTTTACGCCTATACTGATGGCTCGAAAATTGGTGATCGTGTAGGATGCGCCTCTCTCATCTTCTACAACGAACTGCTTATTGCCAGTTTTCAGAAAAGATTAAATGATCAAGCCAGAGTTTTTGAGGCTGAGGCACTTGCTATCCTGTTAACGATAAAGCACATAATTCTAATTGACAAGACATGCCACATACACACGGATTCACTTGCACTTTCGGCTAACAAGATTCTGATTCGGCTAACAAGATTCGGTACTATCAAAGAAATTCGTGCACTTCTGACACAGCACAAGCAACGCTTCTCCTTCCACTGGGTTAAAGCCCACGTTGGAATCTTACATAATGAGGAAGCGGACCAGGCAGCAAAGATTGCCACAACCTTTGAGGAAGTACAACACTCAGCTTTAACTAGCAGGCAACAATAAAAAAAAAAATCACTGAAGATTATGAAACTCAGAAATGGCAATCCATTTGGGATACCTCCAATAAAACCAGGAGGCTTTACTCATTCATCCCCAAAATATCCCGAAACAAAATTCTAGGAGACTTTTATATAAACCAATTCTCACTGGCCATGGCGCTTTTGGAACCTACAACAGCAGGCTCCATGGGAAATCCGATCGCTGCCAACATGATCAGGAGATTGGTAACCCTGAACATATAATTCTAACTTGTAAACATCACGAGCCAATCAGAAGCAAATGGTTCCCCACGAACTTCCAAGATAGCTCACTTGCGGAACTCATCAAGCTCCCCAAAGGGCAGTGTGGAATCAGGGAGATCCTCACTTTAAAAATACACGAACTATTAAAGGACACATTGGAAGACTCTTCCTCAACACTCACAACTACATAGATAACTATCTTATTGTACTTACTACACCCATGTTTCTTCACTGTACATATTCTAGTTCCTAACTTGTAAATAGTATTGTTAACTCTCATGCATTTTGTATCCCTTGTAAATATGTTTATAACTGTTTTGTATCTGTTATCATAATTGTATATAATTAATAAAGGCCAAGTTGGCCCACAAATTTTCCAGTCAGAGCGAGCTCAATGGAGCGTGTTTTGTACAACACTCACCGGAGACTATTTGGTGCCTAGCACTTTCTCCTTCTTAACGATTCTTTAACTTTTGTCCAATGGACCCTTGAGACTTATATTTCGACTTGTGTACACTCTTGCTGGGGTGGATTACTGGCGCAAACGCACCACCACCGTATACCTTCGGGTGTCATCTTGTATGTCTTACTTTGATATCGTAGGAATTCGCCGTAATTGCA
This sequence comes from Latrodectus hesperus, assembly GCA_037975125.1. NCBI lineage: Eukaryota > Metazoa > Arthropoda > Arachnida > Araneae > Theridiidae > Latrodectus > Latrodectus hesperus. Next base: position 54,704 of record JAJQOW010001125.1, read on the forward strand.
GACAACTTTCAACATGACAGTTGTTTTTGAGCCGGTAGCCAAATGATTTGTATTCGTGTCTTTGGTTCAACATTTCATGGGTTCCAATCCCACCTTCGGTTTATATGTGCGTTTACAGTAGCTCAGATTCCGCTTTAAACCGTAGGTATCGGTCTAATTGGCGCCCATGTGCTAAAGTGTTAGATTTTTTGCCACAATGTCATAAAAATGTTGAGTGACAAACTATATCAATCCCGTTTTATTGAATATACAGTAAGACCCCGCTTAACGCGGGGGATACGTTCCATCAAAGTAGAGCGTAATGCGAAACAGCGCTAAACGAGGCTATCTTTACATGTAAATATTGGGGTTAAGGGAAGATGGCTAGGAAATTGGTTAGATATTAAATTAAAAAAATGTGTTTTTTTAATAAAAATAAAACCAAACATTTATTTCTTAAAGCCCAAATTAATACCACATTATTATTTCTTGCAAAAATAAAAACAAAATATAAATAACAAAACGAATATTTAAAAAAAAAACAAATAAAATTCTAAGTCAGTCATATTTAGTTAGCTTTCCGCGTTTTAAGTGTTCTGCCTTTTTGTGACAAAAGCATCTAATGTTGTTTGCCTTTTTCTTTTGCGTTGTTCTGTTAAAAGTTCTTCATAAACGGATAGGGCATCACTAACACCACGCCTTACTTTTGAGCTCGGGAGAGAGATCAGTGCTTGTATAGTGAGGACAATTTTTATAGCTTCGATGGCCATCGGGAGCTATTTTCATTCCCTTGAGGTGTTTAATCCTTCATCCGGCTATGGTTGTATAAATGACATGTTTAAAGTTTAGAGCAGGGATGGATTGTTTCTGCGAAGAAGCCTGAAGAAGTCTTTGGCTGGGTTTTGCATCAGCGTTTGTGAGGGTGTGGTTGTTGGAATATGAGAATTGATTACTCAGGAAAGAGAGAAGTTGCCAGTCTCCGAGGAGGTTAGACATCTGCCTGTTTTTGTTCACGAAGAATGCATTTTATTTCCCTACCACCCAAAGCATTATCCAGGGGAGGGGTTCCCCTATCCACCACCTAAAGGAAACACCACTCTAGTGTTTACAGACTCCCTCTAGGGTCACGAGAATTAATTAAACAAAATTTACATAACCAGTTTGTGCCATCTCCATTTTTTATTCTTAAATTTAACGCTGGAAAATTTTGTTTCGGAAATTCGAGCTTACGGAATATCATGTGTTGAGGTGGATATAAATTATAAGGAATTATAAAGCTCGTATCAGTCATGAAAATGTTCGATAGAATGGGGGATATCACACTTGGTACTTTTCCATTTCGCCGCCGCAAATCTCTCCAAGCGAAAATTAAGTCGCTAATTGGCGACAACACAGTATACACATAAAAATTTTTAAATAATGTTGTTTTGCATAAAAAAATTTATATTTATTTAATTGTTGTTCTCGTGTTCACGCTATGCGTGGAATGATGGGTGCCAGAGCCTCAATTAATTTACTTATTATATTAGATTACAATTTATCGGGTGATGCACAGTTCAAAATCCTATTATTATTTTTTTTAAATATTTTTTATGTGAATTTGTTACGATTATTATTTTTTAAGATATATTTTTAAAATCCGATTTTTTCTACAGAAATTTTATGAAATTATTAAATTTGTATATATAGCAACATAGCATAAAATTATGAAATGGAAAAAAAAGAGAATCGAAATAAAGTCGTTGACAGTAAAAGGCCGTCACATGTTTTGGAAACGTAGCAAAAAAGGTTACCAGCGGAGATATTCCCTGTAGCGCCGGTTGTATCATTTTTGGCGACTTTATCGCCTGCGCCGGCGAAATGGTAAAGTACCTCATACTTATACCAAAATTTATTTAAATTTACTGTAAAATCCTAGGATCACATGCACGGGTTTTGCGCGATTTTCAATTTTCGCGGCAAGTACTGATCAACTATCTCGCCTACCTAAATTACATAACTTCACCAATATCCAGCTCAAATTGTAATCAATTAAAAACAAACTACTAATCAAATGTTTTAAGGGTTTCTAGCAAACAAAACAAATTTCGCACATTAGCACAACCACTTTACATCTTGAAACGCAAGTTACTTCATACAAACGCAAGAAAACATTTCGACACAGTAAACCAGTGTGACGCAATTTATCGCCACACTGACACCTATAAATTGGACGAATGTATTAAATTTCAAATGTATTTAATAACTTATGATACATATAAATACAAGAAAAACTAGTAAATCATATTTTTCTTAATAATTTGACAACAAGAGAAAAAATGGTGCCAAAAATATTAGACGAAAGTAAATATTAAATGTACTCAGCACAAAAGTAAAAAGTGAATTTGCAATTGAAGGAATCGAAGTATAAAGAACTTACACTCATTTTTTGAATCAAAAAATAATTTAAAAAATAAAAAGGAATTTAATTTTTATGTTATTAATTTTGTTTAAAATTCTCGGCCAAATTTTGATTCATTCGCTTATAAGTATATATGTTATGATTCCTATAAACTTTGCACAGTCAGCCATGTATTTATTTCAAACTTTTTCAAATGACGAGGCTCACACCGAATTAAGTTACGGACCCCATTCAAAGAAATTTTGGTTTATTTTGAAATAACATTTTCCGTGGGTCTGTAGTTGTTGGTTGCCTTTGAAAATATTTAAAAAAAGAAATTACTGTCGTCGATCAAAATAGTTGATGATTTTTATTTATATTATAGAGATTTTTGTACAGGGTGATCTTTTTTAAAATGACAATGTTTGGAGTGTCCTGTAGCGCGATCTAATATAGTCTAAATGGCACCAAACTTGGTATTTAGACTAATCAAGACATGGCGAAAAGGATTCCGTAAAAAAAGTTCTTAGTCCCAAAAATCGCCGCTAGGATATTTTATGGCTCATTACAATGTATAAAATGTAAGAAAAGAAAAATACTAAAAAATACAATCGTACAGTTAAATTATTAATGTTTATTTATTACATAAACTTCCTCGGTGAGGAATTAGACCACATTCCATGTGAGCACCTTTCTGAGAAATAACACCGTGTATTCTGTGCACAACGTTCCCCACAGCCGAACGTAACATGTCACGAGGAATATTCCGCTCTGACTTCGTTATGTTGTCCTTTAGAATAAACAAACTTGATACTTCACCAACATAAACGCACGTTCCGGTAACGTGAGAGGCATGGCCACTGGATCTCGTTTACTTCAGCTGAGATTATTTGTCGGAGCTATACTTGCTTTTATAGCCCCTATTACTGGCACTGTCATCGCACAACATTTGCATTTGGCTTTGATACCTGTGTTTTATGCTAATTCGTTATTGTAAACTACAGCAGCGCCACAAAATGCCCTATTGGTAACTTTGGAACTAAATCCTTTTTTACGGAATTTTTTTCCACATGTCTTGATTAGTCTGAATACCAAGTTTGGTGTCATTTCGGCTTTAAGATCGAGCTACAGGACGCTCCAAACATTGTCATTTTAAAAAAGATCACCCTGTACTTCTTGAAAAACTATTGAAATTCGTTTATATTCTTGACAATAGACAATGTTATACTGCACATATGTTATTAAAAATTAGCTTCATAACAACAGTTTCAAAATAAATAATTTCCAATTAGATATACATCCATAAATAGTAGAGCAGACAAGTCACGAACAGTACAGTAAGTTAACAAGTGTGGAGTGCTCATCATCAAACGCTTCTTGGTTTTAACCAAGTGAAGTGAAGAGATCAAACCTGAATTGTCACCCTCCTCACTATATCCAAGCCACCCTGCGGATATACAATGGACATTCCAGATGAACATGGACACGCCCCCCCCTCACAAACGAAGCTACAGCACAGGGCTAGGGAAAGAGATGTTATGTTTTCCCTAGCCCTGGCCCTGGCTACAGCAACCAAGTGAGGTAGAGTGTGGCCAACCTCCCAATCAAACACCGCTGCAAATGATGCATCACAGCGGTGTTTGCTCAACTGGAAATGACGTGAAACCATTGAGCCACGGGAACCTAAGTATGGTTCAATTAATTTTGATCAATCTTTTGATATTATAAAATCATAAAATAATGAGTGCAGAAAACTTTGTATAAAATTACTTTTGTACAATTAATTTCAATTATTTTTAATAGTTTAAAACGTATTGTAAAGTTAAGAATTGTATTGATATATTGTAAGATATAAAATTTATCACGATTTTCAAGAGCTCTTTTTTTCCACATCTTAATATTTGTCGTTAAATCGTTACTTAAAAATCTCATCGCCGATTTTCCTCAAAAATATGCTGCTAAATGATACTAATTTAAATAATTTTTTTCAATAATGTTTCTCTTACGATATGTCGTAATTTTTGGCGTTACATTGGCATAATTATCGCAATTATCAACGTGAATTTTATATATATATATATATATATATATATATATATATATATATATATATATATATATATATATATATATATATATATATATATATATATATATATATATATATATATATATATTCATAACGAAAAATCAAATAGTTATAATTTTAAACTCAATAGAAACTATCCCTAACTTCAAATAAATAAATTACCGAATGTAACAAATGGAATGAACGAGGCAACAAATCGAATTAGCGTCCGTTCTTTAACATAGCCATCATGGAAATTGATAACAAAACTATTTTGGATTAAATTTACATGTTAATCACAAAATATGATTATTATAACACATTCGTTTTTGGCGAATAATGCCTCTTTTTCATTCAAAAAGAAATCACACAGTCTCCTTATTTCTTCATAAATTCCAAATTTTCAAAACTCATCGTCGTATACAAATGAAACAATATTTAAAACTACGAAATAATGATTAAATAAAAAGAATCAGCGCAACTTTTATAAAATTTGGCGATCCTCGTAACGATGAAATAAGCCTCATAAAAACACATCATGTAACATAATTTTAACGGAAAAAAATATTTTTTATCCAATTAGATATTTGCATATGACGTCATCAGATCCTCGTGGACGAAATTGTCTGCTTACTTTCTAGAGAGAAATCGAAAGTAAACATGAGTTGCAATTCATCTTGTGAAATGCACACAGTAATCGTTGATGAATTATAATCGTTGATGATTAACCGTTTGCATACTCTAACAAAAAAAATTGCATTGTGCATGAATATAGACTAGTGGGTAAAAAACATTTCAATTTATACATTTAGTTTTCGAGCCGACCAACTTGTCTAGTGGTCAGCATGTCTGACTGCGGAGAGGGAGGTCCTTGTTTCGAATCCCGGTTTGGGCATGGATGTAACTTCTCTCTCTATCTATCCTGTCTTTGTCCTTTCCTTGTATGAATGAGGTGTGAATAATTGCCTACATGTGTGTAGAGCAAAGTCATACTTTCTCCTTCCTGGTGCTCTGATTAAAAACGAAAGACGCTCCCAATTGACTTAAATTCGCATATCATAGCGAGCTTGGCTTGTCCAAATGTCATTAGTAACAAGAACAAGTTTTCGTGGGTCTCAAAAGGTCTCCTGGAACGTATAGAAAACATATAAACAATCATCACGTTTGCGGTCCTCAATTGTCTTCTCAGAGTAAAAGTATTTAATTGAAGAACCGAGCAGTTAACATATATCTTCATGGAATCAAATTAATAAAAATTTTATAATAAAATATTTTAATTTTTATATCAATAAGTTTGGAGAAAACATAATCATAAATTTTAAACATATGCACTAAAAATCAAAAATGCAAAAAGCGACATTACGAAATAGCTTAGGTGGTCTGATTACTAAATTGCAACATTTTGCGACTTATTTTTTTTCTCTGGAATGATTGATAAGACAATAGATTAAGAACCATTACTTTATAAAATAAAGTAGTTGTTCTTACTTTCTCCAATTTCTGAGGAACACAGAGTAAATATTGCCGCATAGAGAAAGCTTTCCAACGAGCTCAGTGGCCGAGTGGTCAAAGCACGCGATCCAAACCCAGAGGTTGCGGGTTCGATACTAGCCATGGCTGTTGTATCCAAAGTATGGATTTTTTGTTTGTTTCTTTAATTATTGTTTCCTTATGTTCTCCAACATTCTAGACCTTTCTTTGTTATGTTAATTAGTTGTTTCTCGAATATTCTATTACTGTATAAAAGCTTATACCCACTAGTCGTGGGCAACTTCTCGACTTTGTAATGTTACAAGTCGCTGCTTTCCTTCAATAAACTTGTTTGCTTAAATCCAACGGTGTGTTCACTTAAATCTTCGTGACAATATGAATACCTAAATGGTTTCCAAAAATTTATATATTTGAAATTATATCGGCCATAATTAAGGCTAGACTTTATATAATAATTTTTCTGCGCCATTTCGTTGGCGACGATAGAAGATGTCGTTCAATTTATGCGTAATCATATGTAATGAATATTTTTCAAAGAAATTTTAACTCTTAAATCGTTATTTTTATGTTGAATAGTTAGGAAAATGGAGCTGTTGTTTTTGCACTAGCATGCTACCCTATACCTAGCCCTGAATTAGGCTCTACCAATTAGATAGAAGCAGCCGGACGGAGTCTTCGTGATTTCGAAAGGGACACAGCAGAAGACCTCCAATACTTGGCCTAAATTCCCCAAAGGTATCCTTTCATCTGAAGGACATTACAACCAATATATACTTAACGTATTAGCCACCTTTACTGAACATGACGGATCATCCATTAAGCCGGGATTCGAACACGCTACCTTCCGATAATGTGAAAGACACCCTAACCTACCCGGTCCTTAAAAAAAATATAGTAAAACAAAAATATTAGAAAGTTTAATCAAAAAGAGAAAGAAAGAAATTAAATTTGATTTAATAATGATAAAAACGTGTAAATGTGTTGCAAATATTGAAAGGTAAATTAGTAATGAAAATGCAAAATGAAACTATAAAATATTAAAGTTTATGAGCAAAAAATATGAACAGAAAAATATATGTTGTTACTAATGACACTTGGACAAGCCAAGCTCGCTATGCCTTGGCTATGCGAATTTAAGTCAATTGGGAGCGTCTTTCGTTTAATCAGAGCACCATGAAGGTGAAAGTTCGACTTTTGCTCTTCAAATCCTCCGATAGATGGCAGCACCAGAGGATCTACTCCCTCAATTTTATCATCGATTTGAAGGGGGAGTAAATTTCTCCAGACCATTGCACCCATGGTAACTGCTCAACGACCGACCACAGGACTTTCGATTCCACAGATTTAACGAACACGTATGCCGCATGTACTCGGTGAACTTTGGCGGTATTGGGAATCGAACACCACCCTTCTAGATGGAAGGCCGATACCCTAACCACTAGGCTCCCACGGCCTTAGAAAAATGTATATTTTGATAATATAATTATATTCATATATACATAGATCTCACATATATGCGTGTTTATGTGTGCATATATATATATATATATATATATATATAGAGAGAGAGAGAGAGGAGAGAGAGAGAGAGAGATAGATATATGTATATAAATATATATATATATATATATATATATATATATATATATATATATATATATATATATATATATATATATATATATATATATATATATCTTCTCCCCGAAGGTGAAGAAAGTGAAAAAATTAG
>JAJQOW010001126.1:0-62322 GCA_037975125.1 Latrodectus hesperus
TAAACAGCCTGGCAATACTACGCAACACTTTCACAACTTCACAATAACTCCATGATTATTGACCACAATATTTGTCTATTTAGTATTTTTCTAGACAAATAAAATGAGTTATTGTAGCCAACGCATACCAGGTATTTTTCATATAACCTGATATAATAAACAAAGCAATATAAAGGGGAGCTGAATAGGAAAAGCGTTCATGTAAATAATTATATTAAACAGAAAAATATAACTATTTTTTACTTTAGTCTACTATTTTTTACTTACGTATCAGAAGACATATCAGAAGCTCGCCGTGCCTTAATCGTTGGGCTGTATTCATTTAAATAGACTGAGATCGATTCCCGATCGTTAAGCAAATGGTGTTTCATTACTCAGCATGCACACTTGTCCTAGTGGATACTTGTCCAGATTTTTTCCCGTGACACAGAAGTACTGTCCATTATCCATTAAAGTTCTTCTAAAAGGCAAACACCTTAAAGAAATCTTCCAACATATTTCAGCCCTTAAACTGTCCATTATGCAGTCTTTAAATACCTCATACACAAATATTCTAGTGATGTTTAAATGTCTCACAACAGCTAACAGCTGTTAGGCTATCTGTTGAGTGGATTCTGTATCACACACATGCATACTGATGAATCATCACACAGTCATTTAAATGCATATCTTACTCTAAATCTTTACGTGTACACTGTAAAAAAAACAGAAGAAATACAGTAAAAATCACTGTTATTTAAATAGCTGTCATAGGAACACTAATGATTACAGTAAATTTTACTGTAAAATTCAGCCGTAGAAAATTGTTTGCTGAGCATGCGCATTGAATTGGCGTGATAAAAGTTTCTTCTGTTCTTGTGACAACTGAATCAAATTAATTTCGCCATTTATTTGCACTTGTTTTCGTTAGGTGAAGTTGGTGATATTTTGAGAGTAATTTTTCCTTTATTTGAATTTCTGTTGAAATTTAATCTCCAAATATAAGGTAACGTATACTTTTCTTATTGTTTATTATGCAAGTTGTTTGCTAACTTTGATATATATAAATTCTTATAAATTTGGCAACATTTGAAAAATTCTAAGCTGAATTTAGAAACGATCATATTTACTTGTAATAATTCAGTGTCAATATATTTTAATTACTTTTTATAAATATTTAAAATATTTTATAGTAGTTTGGTAACATAATTGATTAGTATTTTAATTATCACATTTTCGACGAAATTAGAGTTCTATTTAAATGCTTCAATTATTATAAAAATTGCTTAGCTATATTTCTTTCGAAATTAAAATTGAATAATCATAAATTGTTATATTTTTTAGATATATATTATTAAATATATTAACAGAATTTCTATTTTATTTCGTTTTTGAAAATTCCTGATTTTTCTTTCATTGTAAAATAATATAAATTTATTGCATATTAACTAAATATAACATTATTTTTTTTATATTTTTTAAATAATTTTTTTGATTAGAATTTTATTAAAAATGTTTATTTTTCCATAGATTTATTGCATTCTAATTATGATCATTAATTCAATTCCATTTTGTAACGTGCATTAAAATAATCATTTTTTAGGCATAAATGTTTGTAAATTCTTTCAGTAAATTAATGTTACAAATAATGATATTTATTAGAATAAATAGTCTTGTGTTTAGAATTTTCATGAAATGTAAAAATGCATTATAATGAAAAATTTATTGCTTTTTTAAAATACCTATTTTTAAAATCATCATTTTATAACAAATATATAAGAAATATTCCTTTTTTAAATACATATTAGGAAGTACTATTGGAATCAAGGTCACATTTATTTAGAAAATGTAAAGTATATTATTTTATAACCATGATTAATTTTTAAATCTATATTACTAATTAGAACATTAATTAAAAGCCTGTTTGGGAAATCTTGTTGGTTGTTTAATATTCATAAAACAAAATTTCAGGGAACACATTTTTTTTGTAAAAAATTACATTATTACTGCAAATTTTACTTCATTTTATTAAAAATTGCAAAATTTGTAGTGCTATTTATGATTTATTTACATGTTAGTGAAGGAATCTGAAATTCATAAAAAGAAAAGCAAATTTAAAATTATAATTAAGAAACAAATACACGAGTGAAAACTTTGTAAATTGTTCTTGCTTAACATATTTAAAATTAATTGTGCTCAAGATTTTTTTAATACTACTGTGCACATTAAATACTACCTTCCAATTTTTTTAAATTTTTTTATTTGGAAAAACACAAAAATATCTCCCAAGGAATACCACACAGGGCCCGAAGGTACAATAAATGTACTACATAACAAATCCAAATAAATTGTGAGATGAAAAAAATAATAATAAAAGAAGGCAGAGAGAAAAAAAGAGATATAAAAATGAAAAAGGAATTAGATAACAGTATGGATAAATTTTATAAAAGATTCAAAATTCTCTTTCTTAACTAGGTCCACTATAATTGGCGGCCACCTGTAATTTAAGTCTTTACAAAACTCGTTCCTTACTTCTGAAACAGATGGGCATTCAAGAAGAATGTGAGATGGGTTGTCACTCCCAGAGTTGCACATATACACCTCGCTGTTTTTAATGTGGAAACGGTGTAAATTGCTATTGAATTGTCCATGTCCAGTGAGGAATTGCGTAATTTTAAAGTCAGTGTAGAACCAGTAGTTCTTAATTCTACGGGAAACTGAAGGGAAAAAAATTTTATCCACTTACAATAAGGAGAGGAAACAAAAAATACCTTCCAATATAGTCACACTTTTTAAAAAATTTTTAATATATCTATGTTTTGGGAAAATAAGAATTTATATGAAAAAAGTGTTTGATTTGTAAAGGAAGTTTTAAACATAGAATAATCACAAATAACTTTTAGTAGTAAGACTATTCAGAGTAAAGCCTCTTCATATCAACTTCAGCAAATATATGAAAGCTGGAATAGGTATTGAGAGAGAGAGGTTTTGTAAGCATGTGCATTTTTTAAAGTTTTCTATTTTTCCTTCATTGTGATGTCCGACAAGAAGCTAAAATGCAGTGTGTTTTTTGATGTTATAATTGAAGAGGTTGTAAAATTATTATGAGACTTTTCCATTTCAAAGAAAATATATTAACACACCAAGTGATATTTCCACATTAAAAGAAAGATGGCCTTGCTTATTTTTAAAGCAAAGCATTTTGGACCATTTTAAGTGTTTAACTGCTGTAGATTTAAATGAAAGTTTAATTAATTTAAACATAAGTTCGCATCAGCTAACAAAATTAAAAGAATTGTTAATTTCTTAAAAACTTCTCCTCCTGGAGGTTGTAAAATACAATCGTCAACCATTGAGGAATTGGATGGAAAAGAGGATGCTGGATTGTTCTTCTATCTGCATATTTTGGAGAAGACTTAAAAAAATATTTAAAAGTATTGCAGTAAAGTATTCAAAACTTTATTTAAAAAATTACTGCTTAGTAAATTATAAATAAGAAATTTAGAAATGAATATAAAAATTAATCATAAATTAATAAATCAGTAATTTGTTTATTGGTTTTAGATTTCCACATCTTCTCAGGATGCTGTAGATATTATAGACTTACCTTGCACACCATGTCTATTAATTTGTGGTATGTATTATTTATATATTCCATAAGGTTTGAAATATTTTAACTCAAAATCAAAAATTTGTTGTTACATTTATTGATCTCTTCAAATACTGTTTACGCCGCTAATATTCTATTTAAAATCATATGAATATATAAAATTCTGATAAAATCTGAATAAATTGTTTTAGTTAAATATATCTTTTTTGATACAACTTCAATTGTATTCTCCTTTCTTTATCTTTAAGTACGTATATAATGCCGTAAATATGCAGAGTTAATGAACAGCAAATTTTTTTTATTTCTTAATTTTGCACTATTTCATGTAATTTCTTATTGAAATTAAAGTTTTCTTAGAGAGAAATACAGCTTTGATCTCACGCTAAGATAACTTAGATTTCACTTTTGAGGTAACTATTTACGAGTTAAAGAAATTCAGATTTAATCAAATGTTTTATAAAATTTCATAAATTATTGTTACTTTAACACATTATAGCATTTTAATTTATCTGTTTAGTTTCGATGGAAATATTTTTAAATTGTTTATATGTGTATCCCAAAGAAATGTTTCCATATTCTCTACTACATAAATTAATACATCAAAAAACATAAATAAATTTTTTTAAATTTAAAATCGGCTCTTGTAAGTTATCTTTAAAATGTGGGCATAAGGTTCATGTTTTGCACTTTATTTCTAAAAATTTGTAATTCACAGTTCCCATTGGAAATATTATGATTAGCTTCTCAGAGGATATAATTTTCGATAGCATAAATGAATCCTTATAAAACAAATTCTATATTCTCTTATAAAATAAATCAATTACAAATTACTTTTTTGAGATAGAAAACATCAGTTAGAATGATTTAATTGAAGTAAAGATTTTATCATCTTCATAAGAAGTGAGATTTCATTACCAAAAATTCTTATCATGAAATTGCTAAAATCCCTTGAAATAATTTTTATCATCAAAATGATTGTGATTGCATGAATGTAACAACCACTTGTTGACTATTAAAAGAAGCATATTTTAGAGAAATTCAATCAATTATGAAACAATAAAAAGTTCTAATTATTTTATTGAACTATTAAACAACTTTTCCTCTGAAATATTCAGCTCTTGAAATTCCAAATTAGTTATTCATGTGTGTGATTTCCATTTTTTTTCAGGTGCTTGTTCAACTTTAATCCCTAGCGGGGAACGAAATCTAAAAAAATATGTCAACGATGGAATCCAAGCACATGTTTTTGTCACTTTTAAATAATTAATCCAAATTTAAATGGCTATAATTATTAAAATGTAAATAAAAAAATTCTTTACAATATTTGTGTATTCTCAACTATATTGCTTTTTTTCCTCAGAATCTTTATTTGCTTTTATTATAATGGAAAAAAATCAATTACTTTAAACAATATCAAAAAGAAAACTTTTATTGTCTTTACAGTATAATTAAAATACTATATCATTAACTAATTCCCCTTTGGTATTTTTAGTAAAATGTAATGTTTTGTAAAGTTTCTTTTTATCCTAAATTTGTAGAATCACAGATATATAAAAATGAAATTTATTTTTAGCTTTGTATCGTATTCAATATAACTGTTATTTCTTATTTTTTTTAAAAAAAAGTGTAATAAAAAAATTCAAACTTCTGTTAAAATTACGACTGTGAGGTAAGAAAGTTAAACAATCTCGTTGGGTATTGAAAGTTAAATTATTGATCACAAAATGTTCTGAAAAATGACATCTTCTGCAATATAACATAAGTTATGTTTTTGTGCTTTGTATACTGTATAAAAAATTGCTTAATAATAATTGGCCTATAATAAGGAAATTGTATTCAAAATTGATTTATAGTCTACTGTTATCTTTACAAAACATGATGATAGCTGAAAATAGCTATTGCAATAGGTTTTGTAGAATATGCAACAAAATGCATAGTAAAATGTGCTGTAAAAATAACAATAAAAAGTGCTGTAAAAATAACAATAAAAAGTGCTGTAAAAATAACAATAAAAAGTGCTGTAAAAATAACAATAAAAAGTGCTGTAAAAACAACAATAAAAAGTGCTGTAAAAATAACTATAAAAAGTGCTGCAAAAATTACAGTAAAAAGTGCTAGAAAAATTACAGTGAAAAGTGCTGTAAAAATTACAGTGAAAAGGGCTGTAAAATTATAGTGAAAAGTGCTGTAAAAATTACAGTGAAAAGTGCTGTAAAATTACAGTAAAAAAAACTGTAAAAGTTTTACGAATATGCTGTAAAATTTACAGCATATTGTACTGGCGCCCAAAACGCCAGCACATTTTGCTGTAAAATTACAGTGCTTTTTTTTAGAGTGTACAAGAAATATAAATATGCTATTTCTCTTTTTTGGTCTTAAGAAACATTTTCGATAAATGTACAATTTTTTTCTCATATCAAAGTAAAATGTTCGCATACATTTTAAAGTAAAAATATTTTGTGGAGAGATTTTTATATGTGGTTTTTTATGTAAAGTAACTTTACGTGTAAATAATTTATACCTTGAAATTTCAAATCTATTTCATAAAGAGTGAGCCTACATAATTTGTTAAATTTCTACATTACCAGCTCAGTAAGTTTTTAAATATGTAATCAGATATACAACAAAATTATCCCAAAGAATCTTTTATTCATTCCATAAATTATTAACAGATATTTTCTAAGTAGAAAAAGTAATCAACTCTTCAACTTGTACATCTGAAATCACAATGTTGGCATGATGCATTTGGGATCTTTGATCACAGTTTTCTGAAAAGGAAAGTATTTGATTTTAAAGGTTTCATATGAATCTATCTAAAATAAAATGCAAGGTATTAATCGTAGAATATTTTTATTTTATTTATGTAATTGGTTTAATAACTAAAACACAATACATTAGCAAAAAAAATCATGTGACAATCATTTAAGCAGTGCGAAGGAATTTCTCGCATTAATATGGTGGGTATGGGTGACTTAACTGGCGATTTTTCAGAAACATGGCATCGGACATATACCGATAATATGTTTCAGTTTTGATTTACTGTTGCCTTTCATTGACTGGCGAAATCCTTATCTCAAAAAGAAAAATGCATTGTAGCTGGCATGCCAATAACCTACTTATTACATGCATTTTTGTGTAAGCCCATCATTAAGCAAAATGTTATCTTAATAACAAAACAGGTGGAAATACTTAAGAAATAACACAAGCAGTTAAGAATCCATTCCTTTTTCAATTGGCTGCTTTTTGAGCAATATCAATTTAAACATTATTGTCTTATAGAAAATCATTTTTATTTACCTCAACGATTGTTTTTTCCTTGATTTATCGCTTAAAAACTAAACATGTGGGACGAGCATAAGTTAGGGCCAAAGCTTACAGTGTTCCAAACCGAGTTTGGCACACTGTAAGCCTTAGCCCCATATCAGTATTGCAAACCGAGATTTCTGGGCGCGAAGCATAAGACCTGTTTGCATAAGATGCATAAGATATTTCTTAATCTGTTAACCACATGTTGCAGCCCGAAGTCTCTCTATATCGTTACAACATTAATAATATTCATCTTATTGATTATTCTTGATACGGTAATTGTTTGTAGAATTCAATTTTCTTTGTATTTTAAAATCTAAAATTTTTTTGTTTCATTTTCTATAAACGGTTGCAAACAGGAAATATAAATTTATTTCCATTCTAAACTCATAAATTGGACAAATGTTTTATACCAGGGATGACGAACCAATGGCACGCATGCCACAAGTGGCACATTTGAAAATTTTGATGACACACACAATAACAAAATTATTTTTCTATAAGTTATCTTTTTTAAAGAAATGAATTAAAAATTATTAATCTACACTTAATCAGACGACAGACTGCATTAGTCATTTTGAGTAAACCGTCACCTTTGAAACATCAGTGATTTGTTAAAAAATATAACCGTTTATTGTAAATAGATGTACTGTTATTCTTAGGTAAATATTTTTACATATTATTTCATATTTTATATTCTGCATTCGTTTGCAAGAACATATTACGTCATCATTGAAATTTTAACCTGTAACAACTTTAAGGTATTAAAAGTTACTTAAATTATAATAATTCATCTTGCTTATTTTTGAACAATAAAATATTTTAAAATTAGGAGAAATTATTTTATTATTAAATCAGTGTAAAATATGGAAATAATTATTAAAATTACCTTGAATTAATATATTATTTATTATTTTCTTGTGTTGGTAATATTTTTAGTACTTTAATATGTGATGAAATATGTTCTTGCAAACGAATACAGAATAAATTATTTATTTTATAACAATATTATTAAAATATATATTTTTCAGAATTTCTTATTATGGCTAGTACAATGTTAGAAATCGAAATTATCCGAAACATGTAGTAGCAGAGAATTTCAAGCTTGGTGGATCGATAGACACGGTATGATTGAAAAGAACAGTAAAGCAATTTGTATTTTATATGTTCTAAAATTGTAGTCTGTAGAACATCTTCAGTAAAGCGGAATTATGAAACCAACCATAAATTTCACCTCAATCGAAGTGTGGGAGAGCAAAAGGAGTATATATCCTGTGCCTTACAAAATAAAAATGCTCAAACTACTTCTTTAATGAAATATATTGGAACTCAATAAAACACCACTGCTGCTAATTATCAAGTTTCAAAAATTATTGCTCAATATGCGAAATCTTTTTGTGAAGGCGAATTTTTAAAGGATGCTTGGCTGCAATGTGCGCCATACTTATTCGATGATTTCGAAAACAAAGAAAAAATGATCCAAAGAATTAAAAACATGTCGATAGCTAGGAATAGAGTGAAATAGAAAGTTTTTGGGTATGGCGGAAAATGCAAATTTTCAACAAAAAATTCAAATAAAGTCCTTCGATTTTATATCCATTTGACTTGACGAGTCTACCGACGTAAAAGGCTTTGCTCGCTTAGCAATTTTTGTACATTAGTTTGTTTAAAAAAATATTAAACAAGTGTTAATGAGTTTATCAACATTAACAACAACAACAAAAGGATTAGACATTTGTAATGCAGTTATAGATGCATTGGAAAAAAGAGAAATATGTACTTCTAAAATTATCTCACTTTTTTTATCTTATTAAAAAATTATCTTATTAAAATTTACAAAACGTATTGGACACAAAAGTCTTGATTTTCATTGCATTATTCACCAACAAGCTTTATGTGCCAAAACAGGTTTTAAAATGTATGATGATATTTTGAGTTTTGTAGAAAAATTAGTCAATTTTATATCAGCACGAGGACTAAATAAAAGAAAATTTCAAGAAATGTTAAACGAAGTATACTCGTCGTACAATAGCTTACTATTATACAATAATATACGCTTGTTAAGCCACGGAAATGTTTTGCAAAGATTTGTAGACCGTTTGGAGAAAATAAAATTATTTCTAAATAATGAGAACATTATTGATCAATACAATCAGTTAATGGATGTAGAAGGGTTATTTTTTCACTGATTTATTCTCTCACTTAAAAGAATTAAATATAAAACTACAAGGTGTTAAAAGTCATTATAATGTTTGACTTAATCAAAGCCTTCGAGATCAAATTACAGATTTTTAATCGTGATATTCATTCAAATTCATATAAATATTTTCTGAATACAAAAATATTTTTTTCTAAAAGTGAATTTCACGAAAACCCAAATAAAGAGTCATTAACGAAAGAATTTTCAATGGTAATTCAATATCTGATTCAGGAATTTTCTGCAAGATTTAGCTGTTTAAGGAATTTGAAGAAACTTTAAAATTAATTTCATATCCTGATACAATACCATTTGAAAAATTAAAAGTCATTGAGTGGTTTAGTTTTAATGAATTAGAAATGAAATTAGTTGAATTTCAGTCAAGTACCACATGGAACCAAAAATGTGTTGATTTAAGAAATGATTTGAAAATTATTGAAAGTAATCGATTATTGAACAAAATAAATAAAATTGCAGAAGATGAAATTCAAACTACATGGAATTCAATTCCTGATACGTTTAGGTGCTTAAAAATATAAGCAAAGACAATTTTATCAATATTTTCATTGACGTGGGCTTGTAAATTTCTATTATCAGAATCAAATTTTATAAAAAATATAGGAATAAAATGACGGATGAGTCGATCTCTGCATGCGTATTGTTGAAATTAACTAAATATGAACCAGATATTAAATCTTTATCATCTTGTGTACAGCAACAAAAATCACATTAAAAACAATTGGTTTTAACATGAATTTTGTTTCTAGCATATTGCTTTTTGTAAAATATTGATTAATAAAAATGTTTAAAGAAGAATTGCTTTTATTTGTTTATTTAACTATACTTATGTATAGTTTCACCATGATAACATTTCGAATGAAATTTATTTGTGTCACGTTACCTATTTAAAAAGAATTTTTATGACTTTGTGGCACGGACACCAAAAAAAGTTCGCCATTGCTGTTTTATATGATTGAAAGAAATTGAGTTTTGCGATGAATACAATTACAAAGTAATAAATAATAAAATCCAATTTTTTTCTTTCTTTCAAAGAAATGTCAGTTTTGTTGCGGAAGACAATATTTTACAGTTGTAGAATAATTGAATGAAATGTATGCATGATATGGAATGTAAACTATAGTTTTATCAGTCAATAAACAGGTGTACTTACTCCATCTTCTAATGTTCCTTTGCCAAGACATTCGTACATCTTTACGCATGGACAACCAAAATAGAATAAATCCTTCTCCTGATCGTATTTAGATATATACAAACAACGGTTTCCTAAAAAATATTAACAATTGAAATAAATTTTAAAAATTAAACTGTGACGCCTAATTCCCGAAATAGTTTTTAATATTTAATAAAATTAAATAAATACACCAATTTACTAAAATAAAATTATATGAAATCACAGAACAATATATAATATAATTTAATAATATAAAATAAAAATTTATATATGTATATACAAATACAAAATGTAAAAACACTTCTTCTAAAAATTTTTTTATTTTTTAAAAAAAAAACTTTTTAAGACAAATTATTATTTATAAAACTCTGAGGGGAATTATTTCATATCAAAATTAGAATGATTAAAAAGCATTGATGATACTGAAATAATTAGATTTAAATATAATTTCTTCCAGATAACATTCCAATTTTATTTCTTTTGTGATTTTTTCATAAGTATTTTTCAAAAAATATCGACCAGAATAATTCTATTTGATATAACATTTTAATTGCTTATATATATATATATATATATATATATATATATATATTGATAAAAATTTACACATCACACAAAATTAAATGTTCTTGTAGAACTTAATAGTATCGAAACACATTTTGCTTCAAGTAGTTCTAGTTTAATAAATTCATCCCTTACTGATTTTCCTTCAATTATTCTAAAAATGAAAAACATAAATTTGTCCGCTATTCCTCTTCCACAAAGCCGACCGATTGGCTGAGTGGTTAGCGTTTCTGACTCCTGAGCTGTTGGTCCCGGGTTCGAATCCCGGTTCGGGCATGGATGTTTCTTTCCTTCTTTGTTTTCTTCGTCCTTTCTTCTGTGATGTTGTATGAATGTGGCCCTCCCTATAAACGGGTTCGTGGTGGTATGGTTCGGGTAACGCTACTCGCCTCCGTGACTTGGTTCATAGGTGCCCACTGGGTAACGACAAATGAGTAGCAGTCTCTGGCCTTGTCGTGGCATAGGGTTATACCCTCCTACGCTTGCCATTTGAAAAAAAAAACTTTTACAAAATTTTTTAACAAAAAAAAATTTATTATTGTTTGTTATTATTAATGATAATATAACTATAATTTTTATTATAATTTTTTATTATTATTGAACGATTTTTCTACAATAAAGTTTTAATAAATTTAAAATATATTCATTGATCCAATGAAAATAGTTCAAAGACGTTCATTCTCATCAATTTGACCCAGCTGACCGATTATCAGCCTAACCTATGGCCAGTGACTAGCTTGCCAATCAGATTTAGATTGGTAAATCCAACACTACGCAACTTTTGACTGCAAAAGAGTGCCATTGTATAAAGTAGTACTGAAATCACCAATGTCATTTCACATTTTTATCCAACTGAAAATCATTCAGCACGATATTTCAACCATTTAACCAATAAGAGATATCCACCTTTTACGACATCATAGTAATCAAGGAATGAAGACATAAAATACTCTGAACAAACCCGTGCTTCTTTTTTATCAACGGTAAATTCTAGATACCCCCTAAATAATGGATTTGAATAAATACTCGTATCTGTTACGAACCAGCGCCATATCTAGCTGAGCAATATGGACGTCTGAAGAACAAGTTATCCAAGCAGCATTCGTCCTCTTCGCAGTCGGATTGCTTCGTGCAAGCTTTGTAAGCTCCCAGAACCTGATAAAGAAATAAAAATAACGTAATACTGTGTTAAGTAACGCATTGAAAATATATTCAAAGAAAATATTTTTACTGGGGGAATATTAACAAATATAAACTAAGTTATATTCACATTTCAAATTCATTTACAACACAATTTTGAAAATCAATGAGATGTTTTGTTATATGTTTTATATAATCTTTATTATTAATGATACGTACTTTCAAATGAAAAGAACTTATTTTTTGTATTAAAATTAATTTTTCGAAACCAATTTTGAATTGTTCGTATTTGAAGTATTAAAAATTATATGGTGTCAAGTGAAAATAAATGTGCCGTTAACTTTTAAATATATTACAAATAAATTGAAATAGTGATTATAGGCGACGAATTATTTTCCTGCTGTTTTCATTTAAAAAAGAACATAAGGCATTTTTCCGTTTATTTTCCTTTAGTTTTAAATTCCATATATTTGAAGTATAAAGAAATTAAATACACAAACTTTGGAATAGACTAGTATAAAGTCAAAGAAGTTACTTTAAAAACGAGAAAACTACTTAAATTTACCAATAAAAATTATTGAAATGTTTGAACTACTCTGAATTTTTGACCGTGATTATCCGTTACAAAAACAGGTTTTCAAGAAATAAATATGAATTTTCCAAATTTTGTTCATATTATATGCAAAATAAATTTTGCATAAAGATTAATATATAATTTGTACTGGGAAATTCTAACAAAAATAATATAGTTTAATAAATTGACATGAAATTATATTTCAGTTAATAATTTTTCTAATTTATTTAAGTATCTAAAAACCTGTAACAGGATTATTTTGTATACAATTGTATTCAAAATTATTCAGATAATTTATAATGCAACATACCGTTATGAAACAGCCTAGGAAAACGATAATCATAAAAGCTCGCATGATTTAGACTATTTTTCTTAAACAAGAATGTAAAAATGAATCGCTAAGTTTTGTATAAATTAAATAGTAAAACTCAAAGTCTTTTCTAATTCCCACAGAGCTTTTAACAGCTGTTAGGTATGATAAAGATTATCCAAATGATGTAACGTATTCAATTTAAAATGTAAATTTTTATTGTATTTTTTAATATATATTAGTAATATTAAATAAAATGATTTATGCTGTTTACATAAATCTCTCTCTGTATAATTTAATTATTTTTAATCAAGCTATTGTTTAATACTTTTTTATTAATTTTTTCAGGGTGTGAATATTTTGAAATAAAATGTTATAATAGAACGGTGTTAATATTAACAAAAAAAATATTTTATTGTAAATTAAAATCTTAAAGAGAAAATTATTACTATTTCCTTAAAAATAAAAAAATACTAATAACTAAAGAATTCGGGAAATTTTGAATTTTAGTCCATAAAATTTTTATTTAAACAAATTTTCTTCAAAAAAAATAAAAGTTAAGGTAAGACGTCTTAGTATAACATGTAAATCTCTGTCATGCTATTAAAATAAGAACTTTTCTAAATTATTTTTTAATGGCAATTTTTATTTCTTGTAAAACCAATTCTTATTTCTTAGTAAAACAATTAAAAAATAACTTTAATGACGAATGACTTGCTTTTTAGAAGGTTAATTGGCAAGTGATTCTGAGTTTTATGAATATCAGCATTAATAAAAGTAAATGCTAATATATTTCAAATTAGAGTTTTTTTTTCCAATGGCAGGAACAAGAGGGTCGAACTCTATGCCACAACAAGGCCAGAGACTGCTACTCATTTGTCGTTACCCAAGCGGGCACCTGGGAACCAAGTCACGGAGGCGAGTAGCGTTGCCCGCGCCATACCACCACAAACCCGTTTATAGAGCGGGCCACATTCATACAGCATCACAGAAGAAAGGACAGAGAGAACAGAGAAGGAAGGAAACATTCCTGCCCGAACCGGGATTCGAACCCGGGACCAACAGCTTAGGAGTCAGGAACGCTAACCACTCAGCCAATCGGTCGGCAATTAGAGTTTATAAGCTTTCGGATTAATTCTTCAGTCAAATATTTCGATTCAATACGGGCTTAATACCAACATATGTCTCGGAAATTAAATGTTGAAAAACATTTTGCACTAATTTTGCTAAGTGTTTTAGAAATATATTTCTGACTTCAGTGTGGTTTAAACTATTGAAAAAAATTAGATTAATATGAATATTTGGTACTTGATGAGGTTGCTGAGGAAGACATGGATTTTTTAAAAATAAGTTTTAGACCGATATTTTGATCTAGTTAAAAAGAATTGATTTTTAGATAGATGCCACGAACTATTTTAAAAAATTAGTTCTTAATGAGTTTTTGATTTATTACCAAATTAAATAAGTTTAGTGTTTAACTTTGCGTAGAATCTGATAATTCAAAATTTAATGTAAATATAATTGATGCAGATAAATTTCAAAAACGATTTGTTATTTATTACTACCAAAGCTCTAACTAAAATTTTGCCGCAAATTTTTAAAAATTTAATACTTTCGGTCATTTCGAAATGCAGATGATTTTTGTTACTCGAATTCAAGCAAAAATTCACTTTTTTCTGGATTCTATAATGAATTGTATCTAAAGGAATTGTATATATATGTATGTATGTGCATATATATATATATATATATATATATATATATATATATATATATATATATATATATATATATATATATATATATATATATATATATATATATATATATATGCTTTTTTTACTTTTTATCTGGAAAACGCTGGAATCTTTTTTGAATTTTTTTTTATACAAAGTACTGATAAATTGAAGAGACGATGATGTCGATATAAATAGAACACCATATTTCATAAATCAATACAAAATTCTGACATATGTTGATGATTTAGGTATAATCGTAAAATTTGCTTACCGCTTTGGCAGATAACCTTCTGATAGTGGAGTGATTAAAATAAAGAAAATGAGTTAAGAGAAATTATGAAAAATATATTTTGATGAAATGAAACGCATGACTTCTATTATGTTTGAAATTCCAAATTAAATTTTTTATCTACTTGTTCTATGATGAGATCAGTATTAAAATAATACAAATTCTAAAATTAGGAAAAGAATTACTGTTGTTATTCATTGTTTTTCTTAAGAATTACAAATGCTAATCAGTGTTTTTAGAATTTCTTTTAATAAAGAGAAAATTATTCATACAAGGTATCAATAAAATCTGTCTTAGTTTGTGCCTTAAATAATGATTTTGATGATGAAGGAGAAACAAAGCAGGTATCTTTGACATGAAAGTTATGAGAACTATTTTTGGATTTGTTTCAAAGTAATACAAAGAATAAAAGGTATTTGTAATTTGGCGTAAAATATAACATTGAGAAATTATAATTTGTACTGAGTGAAGTGCAAAATCGTTAATAGAATACCTTCTTGTAGAACCTAAAGAGACAAATTGAGAAGAAAAAATTACTAGGAGAGTGTTTTGAATATTTAGTGATGATAATCATTTTGAACTACCGACATATTAGTCACGATGAATACTTCAAAATGTTGAAGCAAGATATAATATTCAATTTCAAACGTAATTTCTGCTTAAGTTGAATGGCAACAAGTGTTTTGAATACTTAATATTAGTGTTGCCAAGTTAAGCAATTTGATTTTATTTCTATTCAATTCTGGTTAATGCTATAAGAATTCATAATTTTTTTAAACAAATTTAAAAGATACATAAATCGAGCTTTTCGCTCATTTTTATGTTTTGACCTAATTTGATAAGAAATGAAGAAAAATTATTCCATTTGACGAGTTCTACGTAAAAGTAACATACCTGCATCCTGGAACCAGGGGGTACGCGTACCTTCCTGGGGCTTGAGCAGCCACCAGGCTGAAAAGACACAAGAAATAACAAACCTTTTGCATTTGCAGGTGATGCCTCTGTAGTAGACCTTGCTGAAAAAGACAAGGGAACTCAGAGGCAATCTTGTAAAGGGGCAACAATGAATCCTTCACTTGAGGTAGAAATGACCTCCAAACCATCTTCTTCTGGTGAAAGTCAGGAAGCTATCCCTAGCATGACTGACTTTCTGACCAGATGGGACTGTTTCAGCAAGACCCTATCTGCTGGAAATATCATACGCAAGAGGAAACGGCAGAGCATGTCATTTATGAATGCGAGGCTCTTGCCCTCCCTAGATTAACTTCTTTAGGCATCATCCATACTAGAGAGTTACACCTAGACTCCATTAAAGGGTCATCGGACTTTATTAATAAAGTAGGGGACCCGAGCAACTGGAACTAGGAAACATTGGGTTTGGAGTTAATGGTACAAAATGCTGATAAAAGCAGAGGTGCCTTATGACATACAAACCCAATTCTAAGAAGAAGAAGAAGAACATACCTGCATTTCTCTCTCAAAAGATAAATATAATTATCTTCGTTAAATTTTTTTACCTTTTATATGTCAATTTGCAGAGATATAAAATACAGTTTAAAACAAATATTTTAAACAGTTGACAAATCATTGAATTAAATAAAGTTCTGACAGTTGAATTTAATAATTGGTTAACAAGACAATTTAATTTAGAAAACTATAGATAGTGAAAGTGTTTATGTATGCCACTAAAATTTCAATATCTTTATATTATTCACTTAAGATTTTATTGTATAAAAACTTTAAGAGAAGAATCACATAACAGATCTCAAATGAATCATTTCAATGTGATTCAAAGTTATACAGCAGCTTGTCCCCTTTAGTGATTTCAAGTAAGCAAGTAATAAAGATACATATTTCCTTACATTAAATCCAACATATGTTTAAATTTCGGTAAATACTCTTTATGGAAACTTCATTTATAAAAATACACTAATTAGATACACTGAATGAATAATAAAATCATAGACTGTTAAAAAAGTTAATTCTGTAAATATTAATTTAATTCTTATGTAACGTAATTTATTTTATTTACTATGTTGATCATTGGAAATGCAGCAAGAAAACAAAAAGTATCTAGACTAAATTCCTTTCACAAAAAGCACAAGTATAGATTTTAATTGATAGAAAATACAGCTTTTAATGATGAAAAGAACAGCTAAACCAGTAAAAGTCTTTGACTTCATTAGCAGTAACAGTAACTACACTCTTAACTATTCAATGAACGATTATTTAGATGTTTTGTCGGACAATTTCAGCTTATACCTATGTTGTTGTTAATCTCCAACAGATACTTGAATCGATTGACTTTTAAAAAGTCGAAGACAAGAAAAGAGAAAGAATAAATCTTTTCTATAAGGAGACCCAAACATTCCAAAATATTTTTAACAGAATCCGGTTTCGATGGCATTTGGGTAAAGAGAGTAGAGGGTTTATCTGGTATATCTAAGGGAGAGGTTAGTGCAATGTCGTCTGTCACTTGAGAGAGTTAGAGATAGGCCTAGTTTACCACCCTAGTACTAAAAGTGTACAAGGGGAACCAACCACTCCTTTCTCATTTGGGATTTATTTTTCTAGAAAAAAAAAGTTCAAGGTAAATAAGCTCTGAAGAAGAAGGTCTTGGACGCTTGTATAACTTTCATATGTCTATACTTCTTTAACCTGCAACCAAAGTTGATCTTATGTGATAATGGATTCTATATTCTAAGCGTATGGTTTTACCATTAAATACTAAATGTGTTCGAAGGTTCTAGAAAGAAAATTAATTTAATGTGTCTTAAAGAACACGGACATTATACCTAACTTATGGACGAGCCCTATCTTATTGAACTGCGCTTATTAATCAATGTGCTAGTAAGATTACTAAATTCAGTTATTAATTATACACAAATTATATTATCCTCGTATTACTTGATTTATATCTGGCTATTAGATTTATTTTTCTCAACATGTTTTTTCAATAAATTAATTAGTTAAATCTTTATCGTCTGGACTATCATATATATTCTATGAATCAATCATGAAATTCGAATTTTTCTAACATATTTCCTAATTTTCTATAGATAAAATTATTAAAATAGGGAGCGTATGTTATCATGTCAAATAAAATGAATAATTAGGTTATATAAATTACATGATTTTTTGAAATTTAAGAAAGATTCTTCACTAAAAATGTTTAAGACTAATTCTAAAAATGGTTCCTTTCAAACTAGATCGCGATTTGAATTTGTACTATAATTTGAATAGTTACTGCTTACTATACAATATATAACAATAAAATTGTATTTTGTAACTAGCATATGTAGTATATGTTCGATAAAGTATGAAATAGTTAATAATGCAACATTTATCAGAACAAAGAAGGCAAAGGCAATTATGAGAGAAAGTATTTAATTAGCCATGTATTGAATTGAAAATTTGACTTCCATTCAATTACAGAAATATATTGCTTGCAGATTTCAACATAGTTACATAATTTTAAAATGCACATACACAAACACACACGCATTCTCAATTCAAAATTATGAATGGGTTCAAACTTAGTACTTTCAGCTACGATGAACATTACGCCAACAAGCTGTTCTCCCATTAGTCCTCGATAAGCCTGGTTTATGATCAATATTCAGAGATTTAATTCTTTTTTTTTTCCTTCAAGAAAAGTCTTCAAGTTGTAATTTTTGTAGATGTATATTAAGTATTTCCGAAATGTGCATAATTCTTAATGTTTAATATTTTTTTC
The DNA here is from genome assembly GCA_037975125.1 of Latrodectus hesperus. Lineage (NCBI taxonomy): Eukaryota > Metazoa > Arthropoda > Arachnida > Araneae > Theridiidae > Latrodectus > Latrodectus hesperus. The sequence continues at coordinate 18,637 of JAJQOW010001126.1, forward strand.
AATGTTCGATGATTTTAATAAAAAGAAATTATAATGCTGTTTAATCATTTCTTCAGAATATATTTAATTGCAAAATGCACATAAGAATACATTCTGAAAAAAATATTAAACATCTGTTGTGAAAATCAAACACTTAACTGACGAGACCTTTCAGGCACAAGAGGAATAGTGGGAGTGTGTAGGAGCGAGAGGAACGGTGGGGTGTGTGAATGGGAGTGTGTAGGAGCGAGAGGAACGGTGGGGTGGTAGCGGAGGTACCGCTTCCAGGCAATGGAAAATACATGTGTTTCGAATAATGTAAACAGAACCATCTAAATTTATGTTTGTGTCTGTAATTAATGTTATGTTTGTTAATGTAAAATAAATCTGCCGTAAAAAAAGAAGATATTTTGGTATTACTGAACGATCCTGGAAACGACAGGTTCGTGAAACAATCACATGGCGCTGACTCCAGGATGTGTTCCGGATTAATATAGAATGCTAATAATAGAAAAGTGTCTACAAAGTTGTGAGTCTGTATATTTTGATTGCTTCTCATTCCATTAAGAGCCAATATTTGTTTCAATTATGTATGATTGAAGGGAACTTTTGTTTTAGAATTTTCTTAAATTTCTTTGTAGGGTTTTGTTTAAGAAGTAAATGTAATAAATTAATAAAAATTGTTTAAATATTTGAAATATCAAGATACAAATAAATATGTATAATGTCTAATTTAATTGAGAAAATATTTAAGGTTCGATATTGGTTTCGAAATATTATTGGTTATTGATATTTGTTCATAATTATTCAGAAAAGTTTTTTTTCCTCTAACTGGTGATATTATTAATATATATATATATATATATATATATATATATATATATATATATATATATATATATATATATATATATATATATATATATATATATATATATATAGTTTTGATTTATTAAGAAAAAATATTTTTGGAATAATCTGTTTATTAAAACAAATTTATGTCGAATAATAATGTTGTTGCTAATTCTCAATTTCTTGAGTATGTGCATTAATTTAAAAGATGCTGTGTCATTGAATGGTAAATTGTTGAAACGTATAATAGGATATAAATGCTTTTGTTTATAGAATTTTCGTGATCATTTTGTTGTTTATTATGTAAATGATATAAGATTATGGAATAAGAAACTATTTCAAGAAAGTTTAAATGCTTTTTAAATGTTTATTGTTTTACATTATCAAATAACGTGTTCAGAATGATTCAATGCTATAAGGTATATTAATTATTTACTATGAGTGTATTTAATATTTATGTAAAGTAACCTAGATTTTAAATTTTGATTCAAAACCGAAAGCGTGAAACAATCACATCAGTCATTAGCATTCGTCTTTGTTTTAGTGTCCAGCTGTCTTATTTGAGTGAAAGTGAAAATAAATTCTGTTTCGAAAGATTATTACTCTGAAGCTATATCGCATTTAATTCTGTTATTGGAATAAAATTACATGTAGCATTTGATTATACTACGCATCTATGTGAAACAAATGTTGAAATATTTTACAATGGCTTTTATTTGCTAAGTTATTACTTATGTGGTGACTATATCATGCATGTATATTTTAATGTGATATGTAATCTTAACTATGTAATCCTATAACATTTAAGTATACAATAAATATAAAATCTGTTTTTTTTTAATCCTGTGGGTCATTTTTGCAAACATAGTTTTTTTCCTACATCAAAAATAAAAATTTTACGAAGATTTTATAAAGAACTATTTTGTAGGATTTATTCAACTTTCAAAGAATTTTATGTATGTCATGAAAAGTGGTCTAAATTATTTATTAAAACTTTGCATTTTTGTTTAGGAAGTTTGTATATGTGAATTCAATAATATTTCAAAATTATTTATAAGAATTTATTGATTTAAAATATTTTATTAATAAGATATTATAAAGTAGGAAGAAAGAGAATAAATTTTTGCAGTTCGTGGAGCAGAACTCAGATTGTTGGCATGACACATTTGGCACTCTTTATCACAGTTTTCTGAAAAGAAAATAAAATCATTTGTGTTATAAGAATATTATATGAAAATATAGGGAAATATGATATGATAGATACTTATAAAAATTTTCCATGTTATTCACACAATTAATATAATAATAAAATCAAATACCTTAATTCATTGAATATTTTTTATGAGATATACATTTAGTCGGTGATTAGGATGTGTAGCGAAATGAATATTTCTCTTGGCTTACGATGGCTCAAAAGCACATAATCTGACATTTCAAATGATTACCCTAGTCACATATTGTTGTCTCTTGATTTGCGAAGTCAGAATTCAAAAGAAAAAGCTGGTTTGTAGCTGGGATTAGAATAAAAAATCAACTCCGCACATTTTACTAAAGTTACTTTTTATTCGTCAAAAACGCGATCTGATTAACAAAAAATAAAGTTATTAAAGATTATTATTATTAAGAAAACTCTTTATAATAAAGTTAAAGTAATAAGTTATTAAGGAATATCTTTACATTTCATGTCACCAGAGGTTGCCTTTTGAACACTATCAATTTGAACATTATCTTGTCAATATGACAAGTCAATATGATCAAGTCAATATGACTTGTCAATATAGTTTTTTAACTATCTTGTCAACATGAATCATTCTTATTTCTGTGAACCGACTATTTATTCGTCAATTTCTGATCCGTCAAACTTTTAGAATATAAATTTGGAGTCAAAGTTAGAACAAACTGTAATAATTATTCTATATGTAAGCCATCATATACAAACATTTTACAAAATTTCATAAAGGATACGCTTAATTTAATCGATGCTCATCTAACGACTATTTTCTGCATAAGCCATCACACAAGATTGGATAAGAAAGATTTCATAGATATCCAAACTGCTAATCCCATTAAAAACTGTTAATCCCTAAAGTACCAAGAATTAGTCATTTTAATTTTTCTAATTGCACCAGAATGCTTTTTGCATAATTAGCACAATGGTATGATATTAAAAATGCTTATTTTACTATATAATAACGTCTTCCTTATGATTCGATTTTAAATTATTTATTAAATTTATGAAAAATTATTAAAAAATGTTATTTATTTCAGAGTTTCATTTTCAGTCTTTCTCTCCAATTCAGAGTTTTTCAAAGCCTAACAGAATTATCTTGCGTGCGCTGAGTTTTCTCTTGAATGTCGAATTAATAACTCAAGTAGCAACAGAAATATCAGTTAAAAATTGAAAAATAAAAATTTTTTTCGCATTGAATATTTCAGGCTTTACAAACAAATTAATTCTGGAAGCTGAATTTCCCGCACATAATAGCTATTTATTGCAGATGGGTTACTTATAGCATCTGAAATGTTTAAATAAGTATATTCAACTTTATAGATGACATTTTTTTCAAATTTGATAGTTTAATTACCGACAATTCTGTTTCTAGAGGATAATATGGAGAAGATAAATGAGAAATTTATAGAAAAAAAATCTTAAATCTTGTACTTACAAAGAGACAAAACAAATCTTTAAATTTTTGAATTGGAAACTTCATAATACATTATTGTAAATTGCATTAATGCGAGGCCCTTGTCTTCCCTAGATTAATTTCTTTAGGCATCATCCATACTAGAGAATTACACCTAGACTCCATTAAAGGGTTATCGGACTTTATTAATAAAGTGGGTGACCCGAGCAACTGTAACTAGGAAACATTGGGTTTGGAGTTAATAGTACAAAATGCTGATTAAAGCAGAGGTGCCCAATGACATACAAACCCAACTCTAAGAAGAAGAAGAAATTGCATTAATAAATTAAAAAAGGATTTTATTAATTAAAAAAGCAAATTTAAAACTTTCCTGATATGTTTGTTCAAAGTATGTTTGATATTATTATGTTTTCTTTCGGGAAAACATCATGATAACAAATATATTATGATGTATATCATAAACTTTAATTAATTACTCCATATATTATATTCTCATATCTATCGTTATTAATTTTCGATTGGTATATAATTTCTGTTCATTTTTAAAACCTCGTACAGCTTTTAGTGTCATGGCGGTGTTATTTTGCTCTTTATTATCAAATTTTTATATTTTTGCACAAAAAAGTAAATTAACTTTAAAGTAACAAATTTGATTAAATTCTTTTATACTAAATTTCTTAAAAGTCATGTGTTGAAAAAGAATGAGTTAAAAAAAACAGTCCATAAGAATCGTGATTTTGTTGATGAACTGGTTATAATAAGATCAGAGAACACCAAATTTTTTTCCAAAAACTCTTTTTCATGATTATAAAGTGACACATATTAAAAGCTTTTTTATTAATCCTTATTTTTCACATTTTTATCACAATCATCTTTTAAGTAATAAAAGAAAATTAAGGAATATTACAAAATAAATCAGTAATTGAGATTTTTCGATGCATTTCATTAGCAATTCATAAATTTTCCCCTCGCCAGAGAGTTCTGGTTATATATCGATTGGTCACCAAAGTGATCGATATCGACTACGAGGGTCGATATAGCAATATTAAAAGTCGATCTGATATAGGGAGTTAATAAGCGAATGCCAATTTTTGCTAAAAATAGCGAGGAATAATGAATACTGTTTGCTAAACTGCTAGTGTGTCCGGTGGTTGTGGGTATAATCAAAACAGCCTTTAGTGTAACAATAATTTAATCATTCAAAGTTAAGTTACACACAATACAAACAGAAACACAAAATGAAAAGGATGATTAAAACACATGTTGCGAGTTCGAAAACAATAGCCTAACTGATTGTCTTTCCTTCTCCCCGCCAGGGGCGCTCTCGGAAAGGAAGAGAGAGAGTGAAGTGTCACAGGCTCCCCCTCTGGCTGCGAAGTCGTCTCGACGAGTAGCCAGGCGAAAAGTTTGACGGTTGCTTACTTCTTGGCAAGTTGTTTGTTTCAGGTGTCTTAGAAGGTCGACCCCTTCTTTTAATAGGATTTGTTGGCACATTTGAGGTTTTGTGGGCTTCTAGGCATGGACGTAGAGCAGATGTGTGATAGGCTCCAAGGGAAATATTGGGTTGGTCCAGGCTGGCAATTTCGTAACTTGTTGGGGAACGTTGAGCAAGTATAATATACGGTCCATCTCGACGAGGTGCAAATTTGGCTGTTATCTTTTTTGCTTTGTTGCTATGAGGGTGTAAGGTTACCCATACTTGATCTCCAAGTTTGAACTGGTGACCTTTTCTTCTATCCTGATCAGCATATTTCTTCCTTTGATCTTGTTTTTGTTCAACAATGTCTTTAATCTCTTTTGAAATATTTGCAAATTTTCTCAAATATGGAGTTATTTCCGCTACGAAGTTGTCATTGTGAATAACTGTGCGCAAATCATGTTGGATATCATCAGGGGTTCTAAGTTCTCTTCCGAATTGTAGAAACGCAGCCGTGTGTTCTGTCGAGTCACATACAGCTGTGTTCAATGCAAAACGTATTGTCGGAAGTTTTTGTACCCATTCAGTGTGCTTGTCTCCAACCAAAATTGCCAATCTCGGTTTGAGATCTCTATTCTTCCGCTCAACAGGATTAGCTTGTGGGCAATAAACTGGAGTAAGTATTTGTTTTATGTCAAGAAGATGACAAACCTGTTGAAGAACTGCACTGACAAACTGTGAACCATTGTCACTTATCAGTCTTCTTGGAATTCCGAAACGCAGGAATACTTCTTCCATCAACACAGTAGCACACTCTCTCGCGGTAGCGTTTTTCAGTGCGAAAAGTTCTACCCATTTTGTTGCAGTATCTTCCACAATGAAAATCCATTTTTTCCCTTCTGGGGACTCAGGCAAGGGACCAAACAAATCGATGGCCAAAGTTTCAAAACGTTGTGAGTAGATTGGAGTTCTCAATAAGCCTGCAGGTTTTTGATTTGATGGTTTGAACCTATTACAATCAAGGCAATTTTTAACATAGTTTGTAATATATTTTCGCATTCCTGGGAAATAATATCTCTTAGAAACTCTTTGATATGTACCATCTGCACCATAATGGCCTGCTGTTGGAGCATCATGATGTTCTTTCAGTACTCTTTCACGCTCATGATTAGGAACTACTAATTGTGCCTCCTCCGAGTCAGATTCTTCGGAATAATGATATAATACACCTTGATTCATAATATAACCTCTTTGAGTCCAATTTGCAAAATTTTCGTCTTTTGAATTACTTTCAAAACTATCTATTATTTTCTTTACATCGCCATCCTTCATTTGTTCTGCACGCAGATCGCTTGCTGTTTTGGAGGGCAAATCAACGATAATTGTGCAGATTTCGCAGGTGGCTCTTTCATGTACACAATTTGGGCGGGAAAGCATATCAGCAATGACGTTCGCTTTACCCGGAATGTATTCTATTTTAAGGTTGTAAGATTGTAATTGCAATGCCCATCTTGCAAGACGACCTGTGGGAGATTTGAGGCTTAAGAGCCATTTTAAAGGTTGGTGGTCAGATGCCACAGTAACTTCTGAACCTTCGATATATCCTCTAAACTTCTCAAGGGCCCAAATCACTGCAAGCGCTTCTCTTTCGGTTGTGGAATAGTTACGTTCAGCCGACGTCAGTAAACGGCTTGCATATTCTATCGGGTGCTCTTCAGGACCTTGTCCTTGTAGTAAGACAGCTCCCAAAGCATAATTTGACGCATCTGATCTTATTACAAAAGGTTTTGATTCATCCATTTGTTTTAAAATTGGTGGTGAAATCAAACATTTCTTAAGAAATTCAAATGCACTTTGCTCTTTTTCACCCCATTTCCAAATAGTTCGCTTTTTAGTGAGATTGCTTAAGGGATAAGAAATCTCAGCAAATTGAGGAATGTAGCGTCTATACCAGCTGCATGTTTGCAAAAATGATTGCACCTGTTTTACATTCTTTGGGGAGGGAATACTAATAATTGCTTCCACTTTAGCTGGGTCTACCTCAATACCGGAGTTGGTTATATAATGCCCAAGGTATTTAACTTTGGCACAAGAAAAATTGCATTTCTCACGATTAGCTCGTAAATTAAACAGCTTGAGTCTTTCAAATACTAAACGTAAGTCTTGGATGTGACTCTCGAAAGTGGGAGACAATACTATGATATCATCTAAGTAAGCAAGCGTATTAACCTTTAGTCCATTTCGAAAAATGTCCATTAGACGTTGGAATGTAGCTGGTGCTGTTTTAAGTCCGAAAGGCATTCTGTTGAACCTAAAGACACCAAGTTGGCATACAAAAGCAGTTTTGTCTTTGTCCTGCGGACGTACATTAATTTGATAATAACCAGATCGCAAATCTATAGTGGTCATAAAAGAGGTTTGTTTAGCATTGTGCAGAAGATCATCCATTCGTGGTAACGGATATGGATCTGATTTGGTGACAGCATTGAGCTTACGGTAGTCGATGCAAAGTCTAAATTCACCATTTGGTTTAGGTATGAGCACTACTGGTGATGCATATGCTGAATCGCATTCTTCTATTATCCCTAAGGCAAGAAGCTTTTCAATTTCCTTTCTCAAGATATCTTTTCTGGCTGGAGAGAGTCGATAGGGAGGTGAAGCAATTGGAGCTGAATCCCCTGTATCGATTCGGTGTTCGATATAAGTTGTTGCTTCTCCCCCTTGTTGGAAGATATTTTCATACTCCTTCAACAAAGCATTAAGTTGTCTCCTCTGGTTGGAGTTGAGATTTTCCCCTTCATCTGATCGAAGGAACATTGAGCTTTCATCACTCTTACTCCCAATGAAATTAGAACATTGTTTTGCAATTCTGTTTGAAGTATAAAAGAATTTTCTGGAAGAGTGGTATTTAAGTCTATGAAGGAATTGTCTTCAGATAGATCTTCCCACTGTTTCGTTGGATTAGTATTTATTTCAATTTCAGAGGAATGATCTTGAGAATCTGGTTGGAGTGAACCACAAATCACTGGAACATCGAGTTTTGCAAATGAGAAGGTTTTATGCGGTCTATCACTAAAGTGCCACGAATGTTCTTTAAGATTTAGAACGATCCCTGTTTTCTCTATAAAGTCAATTCCAAGTAGAGTATTATTTCTCTGTGCGTCTGGAATAGCAAAAATTGGTATTGAAAATCTTCTTCTTTGTATCCAGACCTTAACGAAGGCTTTATGTACTTCCTTTTTTGAATGGCTGCCATCTGCTAAAATTATGTCGAGGACTGATTTTTGGAAATGTATTCCTTGTTCTCTAAGAAGGTGGTAGAGAGTTTCACCAGCTATAGTATGAGTTGCAGCCGTGTCAATATAAGCTGTACCCCACATTCCATTGATGTTTACATTTAATATTGCCATCTGGTTGGATGTTGAGAGACTGTTCAACTTTATACTGTGAAAACGAGCGGGATTCTTTTCAGATTTGGAACAATTCGGACAGTTTGATTTAATATAGCCAGGCGTACGACAATTATAGCAAAAAACGGGAGAAGGTTTGTCCTGCTTAAGCTGGTCGATATTTCCGCCTTTAACGTTTTTTCCAACAGAGTTGAATCTAGGATATTCTTCTCTGGTTTTGGGGAATTGTTTTTTATTGATGACTGATGGTCCTTCTTTATTAGCTTTGTGACGAAGATTGTCGTATGCATCGAGTTTTTCTACCAAATCAATTGGCGAAGTGATGTCACTCCATTCATCCAAAAAGTGTTCTTTAAATTCAGGAGGGCATTTTTTCTTGATCTGATCGGTTATCATAAGGTCTTTCAATTTTTCAAACGTGTTTACTTTTCCTTCTTTTATCCAATTTTCAAAATAGTTTTGAATTTCAAAATAAAAGTCATTCCATGTACTATCCGGATTCTTTTTATGTGTCACAAACAGGTGACGAAAACGTTCAGCGCTTAATTTGAATCTTTTTAACAAGATCTCTTTTATATATTTGTAATTTTCAGCTTTTTCTTCTGGCTCACGGGCGATTATTTTTGTCACATCACTTGGAAGAACTCCAACTAGGTAAGCGATCCATTGATTTTCAGGAATCTTTAGAAACTTTAACTGTCTCTCAAAAAGATTAAGAAATAAAGAGATGTCATCTTCTTTTGCATTAAAGTTAGGAATTAACTTTTTTAACTCAAGTTTTGGTAGATCATTTGATTGAATGGGTAATACCGGCGATAGCGAAGACAACTTTTGGACTTCAAGTTGTAGCTTGAGAACTTCAAGTTCATGGGCTCTTTCTTTTTCTATTCTGGCTTCCTCTATTTGTTTTTCTTGTGTTATACGTTCACTTGCTAATCTCTCCTGCTCTTCTTTTGATACTCTTTCTTCAATAATACTGGATAATAAGTTTTTCGTTAATTCCTCATCATACTTGTCAGATTTGACGATTAAATCCTTTAGCTGGATTACTTTCAAGTTGTTCCCAATATCCAAGCCCAATTCCTCAGCCAACAATATCAAATCTTCTTTTCGACCTTTTGCGAGATATGCCATCTTAAGTCTATCGTAGAAAGTTTCGAATTTCGAAAGTCTTAAATGTCTATTAAAGTTTGAGGATAAATGAAAACATAATGGTTTTTGTAAATATCTTACAACTTCTAGCAAAATTTAAACTCACTGTACTTAAATTGGTTAAAATAATTTTACTTAGTTTATTTTCACTACAGAATAATACTATAGTTCAAAGTAATTTTAACATATTAATCATTGACACATTTTTAAAATTGTAAAAGTCACTAGAAATGCTTAATGCAAAACACCCTTAAACCAACTTTTGTGATAACAATTGTAAATAGAATAATTAATAAGTGAAAACCAAATTCACAGTCTTACACATCAATTATGAAAATTTACCAAGAAATCAAATTTCAATCACTAAAATAAATAACAATGTAAAAATCTTATTTGATTATTGAAAAAACAATAATTACTTATGACAAATATTACTTATGATAACATAATTTTATACATATACGTATATTCAGTAAACTTAGTGAACACTTTCGATTTCATTTTTAAATTGCAAAACAATTTACCATAGTTTAAAACTCTTGTATCATTTATTCTGATACAGTATATGGCAATCAATAAAATATAATTTAAACTCAATTTATATAAGTATTCAAACAGCAAATAACACCTATGAGTATTGTTTTCTATAATCGAAAGTAACTTCAATTATTCTAAAATGATAATATCATGTAAAAATAACACTATATAGATTTATATTTTGATCAATAACACGAAATCATTCTAAATAAAACACTTAAAATATATTCAATGTTCACAAGTTCTAGCAATATTTAATTTATCAATTAAAATTCAAGAATTAGAATGTATGTGAATACATTGAAAACTACATTATTTTCATGAAACAATCAATCATACATACAATATATTTGTGTTTCGTAAAACCTTTTTAATATTCTTTCAGAAATAAAATAATATACATTTATATATTTCAAATCGTGATGACAAAAAATCTATCCTTTCAAATAAAAAGAAAAAAATCAAACAATTCTTAATTCCATGTGAAATAGGAAAAAAATACACATCTTAAGCTAATGCTATTTTCAAAATTTTAATTTATTTATGTATTTTAGACTGAACGAAAACACAAATGTAAACATTACCAAGGATTTGGCAAATACTGTTTGATATCAAATAGAATATTTGTTCTAATTTAGAACACACACCATAAATTAACAATTTCTGGTTTGCCGGGAAGGCTTCTAAAATACAATTTCAACACAATAATATTAAAATGATTTATTTCAAATGCTATTCGAAATGAAGAAAGAAAAATAACTTTTAAGAACAATATTTTATTTTCAAGGACACTGTTCATTCAGAAAACGATGAGTAAGCTATCTCTTTCTTTTGTTTATGTCTATCACTAACTTTAGAAAAGAAAGCGAGTATCAAACTAAACAATTAAATTTAGTTTTTTTTTTATTAAACTGTGATCAGCAATTTCAATAGTAGTTATGATTCCTTTTAAAATTGATCACACACGTTAAATTATTTTATAATAACACTTTCAAATTTAGGAAAAAATATGAACATCACAGTACCTTTTAATGACTTTTGTTTTCGGGATGAAAACCAACTATACCTTGAAATCAGATTTTCAGGATGAAAATACTGTTCAAGTAACTCAGGAATTGCAGGACTTACTATTCGATCATATATTCAGAGTAGTTTTGATTCGATTCGCCTGAAATAAAGCATGAGCCAAGCTTTTGTTTTCGATAACTTAGAATAGGTCTCTGTTTGTAATAAAGGCTAAAATTTTGAAAAGCGGTTGGGCGCCAATGTGTCCGGTGGTTGTGGGTATAATCAAAACAGCCTTTAGTGTAACAATAATTTAATCATTCAAAATTAAGTTACACACAATACAAACAGAAACACAAAATGAAAAGGATGATTAAAACACATGTTGCGAGTTCGAAAACAATAGCCTAACTGATTGTCTTTCCTTCTCCCGCCAGGGGCGCTCTCGGAAAGGAAGAGAGAGAGTGAAGTGTCACACTAGGAAATTTTTCTGATATTAAACCAAATATTATTACATATCAAAATATTATGGTTGTCAGGAAGAATATGATTACAAAGACTTGTTGAATTACTTGAAACAGTTACAGAAATTAATGCAGCCTTAAGTCGACGGATTGCAAAAAAGGACAATAAAAACAATCTTTTTTTTTATTTGACTGACACATTTGCGAAGTTCAATTATATTCAAACACGTTTCTAGGGAAACCATATTACCTTAACTCAAACACGTGCAATTATCTTAAACCTTCTAGTTAATTTACACGCTAGCTAATCTAGTTAAATTACACGCTTATAAGTCTTTACTGCTATGTAAAGATTTTCAATCTTTTTGAATTTAAGATCTTGAATATAAGCGATGAAGTCCTGAAAATATATGTAAATCATTTCCAAAACTAAAACATGATTTTAAGCTGCATTTTGAAGATACTGAAAAAAAAGAAGAATATTCTAAAATACAAATTAATTTTTCACTTTTTCCTTATACTGAAATTGACGGTAGTCATTTGCAAGATTAAATCATTGAGTTATTAGGTGATCTTAAAGTAAGCTGTTTTCCAATAACTTTTACTCTTGAACAGATTGAAGTATCACGCAAAAATATTCAAAATTTTGCAATGCATCATTTACTTTTTAATAAGAATTGATTTCCAGACACATTAGTTTTTTTTTTTTTTTTTTTTTTTTTAATCTGACTTTCGTCATCTTAATTTCATTTCAACAAAGCCGAGGAATACATTGAATAGGAAGTACCAAGTCGATGTATGACTAGAACAAAGAACCAAATATTGTTAATTTAGCCAACGATCATCAAGCATATTCTTCTCAATGATTTACATGAAAACTTGATTTCGCCAAAATGAAATTAATTATTGGTTGCCTGAAGTATGCTTGAATTTTGTCATCAATAGCATATGCATCCAACCAAATGAAATTATTTTTGATATAACTTTTCTCTAATTGTTTTTAACTGTCGTTTTTGGCACAGGTGCCGTATAATCCATGATTCCAAATTCTGAGATTTTTTGGCGGATTTTCTTATGTATCTGGCTACCTCGTTTTTATTACGTCATACATATAGAGATCTATAAGAATTATGCAGAAAATTTTATTTTAGTAACATTAATATTTACGTAATCGAGCACATCATGATACGTCATCTTGGCAACATTTCTTCATCGCCAAAAATATTCAGAATTTGGAATCGAATTATACGGCACTTGTGCCCCCTTTTTTTTAAGTAAAATAAATTTTAAACATAAAAAAAAGTTTCAAGATTTGTATAAGCATTTTATTGATCTTTTTCATGATTCTTTTTAATGATCAAGGTAAAGGAATGTAGATTAATGACTAAAATCTCACCATGTATAGTTCCTAAGATTTTTATTTCGCATTTCTCTCGTTGCTCTTATGATAACATATTATTTGCTTTCATAATTACGTAAAAAATTAAAACACAATTTCAGAACATAAATTTACAGATGTATCCGTTGCCTAATTCCATTTGTAGTAATTTTGTTCATAAATTTAATAAAGAATTTAAGAATAAATTTAATAAGAAGAAAGAAGCATGTCTTTAGTTTATAGAAGAGTTTGATCAATTGAAGAGACCAATGGAAACACTGAACACTTACAGTGTTTGGAAAATATTCAAAATGTTAATTATTTATGTTACACTGTTCTAAGAAAAAAGAAAGGTAAAAGAATGATATATTCCAACGAGAGATTTCCCGCCGAATTTGCTGTCCTTTGTTTTGAATACAGTACTACCGATTTTCCCTTTGATGTTGCCAATTTGAATTTTTGTTGCTTTTTTGCATTTTTTGTTGCCACATTTGGTTTTTCTCGTGTGTTACATCATTTTTGTGTCATACGGTTTTTTTAAGTGGCAACAGTATTAAAATTACTTGGCGATTAAAAAAATCGCAAAAGTCGCCAATGGAAGAATATACCCTATTAGTTCCAAAAGGAATAATAATGATTCCAAAATTAATCAAATAAAGTTAACCCTTCTTCTTCAACAACTTTATTTTCGTTTTCTCTGCTTTAATTTTTCTCAAAATGCTGTGGGAAATTCCACTTCTAATAAAATATGAAGATGAATTCATAATATAAGGATATTTTAAATATATTACATTCATTCTAAATATTAAATGCATTTTATCCAAATGTCTCTCTAAATGTGACTTTGGTTGTGATGACAATTTAAATCCATTATGTATACATGTGATCTCAACTTGAATTGCTGAAAATCGATTATAAAATAGGTTTTGGTGAGCATCCAAAACAATTTTTTTTTTATTCAACAACAGAGAACTTCATACATTGAATGTAAACTGCAATGCAGAGCATCTTAATACAAAAAAATTTTGACTTTATAAAATAGATCACAATTTTGTAAGTAATAAATATTATTACTTTTAAAAACTCGTTTTTTTATTGTAATTTTTTCATGTTGATGAATCATTATTACAATTTCGCATAATCTATATTGTCTGAATTCATTGTAATTATTCTCCTTTATTCATATTTAATACTTAGAGACAAGAGGGGTTTAATGCTTTGCCAACATATCCATTTAGAAATTGATGTCTAGCATCAATGGCTGCATGCACTGTTTAAAACCACCATTTTCTACCTCTCTGCATATTTTCTTGTTATGAGCCTGAGAAACAAAATCAGAGGCTTTTAAAATTTAAACTTCATTAAATCGTTTGTATTAAGAAGATGTTTACAAATTAAACATTTGTAGGGCTTACCCACCCTTCACATGTGAGAATGAAAAGGAAAGGCATGAACTGATGGTGATTAATTTCATGTGTTGATTCGTTACATGATCATGTGTCAAACAAATGGAGCATTTCAAATGTGAAGTACATGACACATTAAATAAATGATATAGTTTGAAGTCTGTCCCACATTTTAGAAAATTTATTTTAAAAATTATCTTTGTTACCCATATTAATTTAGGATTCAATTGTCCTCTCAGTTTGCAATCTATGACTGAAATTTTATGTCATTTTGCTAGCTGCAAATGTTTTCAAACAAGAAACATTATTTTATTTGCGTTTTAGATCTATAGAGGTTAAAATTTTGAATTTTGTGTAAAAGCTTGTATTTCTTGGTTTGGCGATAAAATTTAATTTCTGGTAACCCTGGTATTTTCTGCACTTTAATTATGTAGGTTTAGGGGTGCCATTTTGTCGTTTTTATTTTGGCACCTATTTAGGCTTTGAAAAAATAGCCAAGAAATCTAGATGTACTCTAATACGCTTTTAACAAAATTTTATATAACTGGAAAAAATTGGCACAGGTGCCGTATAATCCATGATTCCAAATTCTGAATTATTTTGGCGATGAAGAAATGTTGCCAAGATGACATATCGTGACGTGCGCGATGACGTAAACACTAAGGTTACCAAAATAGAACTTTTTCCATAATTCTTATAGGTCTCCATATCTATGACGTAATAAAAATAAAGTTGTCAGATGCATAAGAGTCCGCCAAAAAAATCACCTAACTCAGAATTTGGCATCCCAGATTATACGGCACCTGTACCAAAAAATTTAAATTTAGCTTTGTGCGATTATATAATAACAGATAATAAAATGCAATTTTTTTCTTCTTCTTTTTGAAAAGACATTTTAGAATTAAAGATGTATGCTTAATGTAACGCTGTTTGCCATATTTAGAAGTACAATAATTCGATAGATAAATTTACTTACTCCTTCTTCTAATGTCCCTTTGGCAACACATTTGTACTTCTGAACGCATGGACATGAAAAGTAAAACAAGTCCTTATCCTCTTTGTACATAGATATCCACAAACAATCTTTTCCTAAATAAAATAATTAAAATAAATCTTACGAAATAAAAAAAATACTTTTAACAAACTTCTTTATTAATATTATTTTAAGATCTAATTGATTAAAACAAATTGAGAATTTGAATTCAGTGAATAAATTGCATTATTGATTCTAGAAATATCAAATATTTATATGAACAATATATAAATTATTATTTTTGCTTATATTTTTTATTTATTTTACGTTTTTGTTTAGGTAAAATAGTTTTTACGATTATCTTTTATAAAAAAATTCTCTCTAAAATAAGGAGACACTTCAAGGCATTATAATATAAGAATAAATAGATAATCACTTCTCTTTGTTTGGCCATAATTACAGTTTTTATGTTCTTTTAAATATGCTCTCTTTTCAAAGATAAATAAAGAAAAAATTTACAATTTGCTGACGTTTAAATGAGCTATTCCTGTCTATATAACTGTAATATTTTTATGGCAATTAACTTTGAGCATATTTCAAAGGTTCGATTAGATAAATATATTCTTTGCTTGTGTTTACAATCGAGAGGAAAATGAGTAAAATTAACTCGCTAAAAAATTCCTAAATAGAGAAAAACAAAATTAAAATTATCTTGAATAAATATGATATTTCTTAAATTATATTTGAGTTTTCAAACTATTGATTCATTAAAATTTTCTGTATAAAAAAATTAATTGGACGAAATTTCAAATTTGAAAGATAAATAAGTGTTATTCATGTATATTTTTCAACCCTT
The DNA here is from genome assembly GCA_037975125.1 of Latrodectus hesperus. Lineage (NCBI taxonomy): Eukaryota > Metazoa > Arthropoda > Arachnida > Araneae > Theridiidae > Latrodectus > Latrodectus hesperus. The sequence goes on from JAJQOW010001126.1 coordinate 34,711, forward strand.
TTGAAGGAAAATATTTGTGATTTATTACTCAGTCTACAAGGCAATTAATGGAAAAAATTAGTTTAAATCTGACATCTTAAGAACATTAAACATTTATATGGTCTAATGCCCTACCGATGGTGTGTGGAAATTCGAAAAAGAAGATTACAATTTAGGTTTCGTCCTCGTTGTATGACCAATGGTCAAAATGCAAGTAATTAGTAAATTAGTCCGCCCACCCTGTCCAGAAGTCAGAATGCCTGACTGCGGATAGGGAAGTCCTGAGTTTGAATCCCAGTTCGGGCATGGGTGTACATTCTCTCTCTGTCTATTCATTTTTTGTCCTTTCTTTGTATGAATGGGTTGTGAATGGTTGCCTACCCTATAAAACGGGTACCTATGGCATGTGTGTACTGAGGAAGTCGGACTCCACACCAAAATATGGTTCAGTTGGAAAAGTGGAGCAGCGCACCCCATAATGCCAGCCTAGCTGGCACAAGACGACAACAACAACAAGTAATTAGTGTTGGTATCTTCGAGTATCAGAAAGAAATAGCCCAAAACAAACACAAAAAAAACCGGAATTTATTTTCTAAATCGTGGTTTTTTACTTCAAATGCATTTCACACAACTGGAGTTAGAAGTAGGATCTGCATTGCAAATAGTATTTGTTTTTCTGAGGATCACTTCGTACAGGATGAGTCTAAATTGTCTTCTAAGGGGGGAGAATAGTCGTCATCCAGACAAGCTCAAACTACTCTGAGAATAAGTAAATATATTTTGTTTACAGAAATCGTTGCTCATACAATTTTCGTGCTTCGTAGGTTCTCTCTCTTATACATATATATATATATATATATATATATATATATATATATATATATATATATATATATATATATATATATATATATATATATATATATATATAAGGGACAACATTTGATTTATTTTTTTAAAAACCTACTAAGGTAAATAACTGTTTCTTCACACTAGAAATTCGAAAAAAAAAATTGAAAAGATGTATTCTTTATAATATTACTTCGAAGATATATTTCGAAGGTAAGTCCAAAATTATATCAAAGGAGATGACTTTTTTATACTAGATGTGTTTTGATTTTATTATTTTTTGTCCCTCATAATGAAATGCAACCTTATATTCCATGATAATTATTGTTGTGTGTAGTTATTATTATTACTCTTATTCTATAAAAAAATTAGACTCGAACAGTATATTTCTCTCATTCATATTCTTACATTCGATCTGAAATAATGGAGCATTTTTTGTTTTGAATTTCCATTGCATTTTATTAAATTCCATTGTCACCCTTCGGTTACTTTCTGCGCATAAAAAGTAATTTAAAAAGAACGTTTAATTTAAACAAGATTATGAACTACTGAAAATATCCTTTCTTTGGAATTCGAATCCTGATTCTGGTATTTGGTGAAATTAATTATCTGAATAAAATTCTGCTATTAGCTTAACTAAATTTTCTTTGTATACCATATTATCATTACTGAATATTTATTGAAATATATACCATATTAAGAGTAATAATAATGCAAAAGAAGAAAATAAGAAACTAATTCTTTTCCTCAAATATATTGTTTCTAAGAATATTCATCGCCTTGCATTTATACAGTTCAAAATTTGTTTGTTAAGTAAAATCAATATACTAAAAATAAAATTATATGAACTGTCCCAAGTTTCGGAAGTGTTTTTTCCAAATTTAGTGAAACATACAGTTATAATATATTCATGGATGAGATAAATATTTGAAGGCCACTAATTTGAAAACTTTGACAATTTAAAAGTTTTCAGCAAATTCAAATGTATATAATTTTTGCCTGTGGGAGTACAATTACATAATGAAGTTTTTTTACAGTGAATCTACGTAATAGTTAAACCACTATTATGCTGATATCATCTTACTTACTTGCCCAAATAAAAAAGGATTTATTCGTCAAGATATTTCATCTTCTGCATCAGTAATACATCAATTACTCACCACCATCACAAACAGATCAGTAGACCGTAAACTTAATCAAAGCTTAAATTTCTCTTCGCAATTTTATTTAAGTTTTAAATATTTCTAAACAATGGACTCGAGTTGGTTTGTTACTAACCAGCACCGTGTCTTGGTGTGCAATATGGACGCCTGAAGAACAAGTTATCCAGGCAGCATTCGTCCTGTTCGCAGTCGGACTGCTTCGTGCAAGCTTTATTTGATGCCAAAACCTGATACAGGAAGAAAAATAACTGAATATTGTTAAATGAGAAATTTTGAAAATATATTTGAATACTTACATTTTTATGTTCAGCCAATGTTGCTCAATGGGCTTTAATGGAAAATGGTCATATATCGATTTTTCGAAAATGGTCTATCGTCATCATTCTATATTGGGATCATTGTCGAATAAGGAGGTCGCGGTGTCCTGGTTAATTAGAGCGTCATTATCATTATCGGAAGGTAATGAGTTTGAATTTCAGCTTTATCGGTAGTGTTCACTAAAGGTGGCTGAGGCATATTAAATCGGCCGTTGTCGTAATATCCGCCAAGTGAAATGACAACTCTGGGGCTGGCAGGTCAAAAAATTGCGGTGTCTTCTGCTTGGTCCAAGCATCTAAACTACAAAGATTTCCGCTCGCCTGTTTGCATCGGCTACACCACACTGGTAGAGCCCAAATCTAGGATAAGTGCAGGAAGTACGGTGGTTCAACTACTTATCACACGAGTTATGGGATTCTAGCTGAATACTTAATTCTTGTTTCATATATTCAAACTTTGGTTTTTCAAAATTATTATTATCAGTTCAATCATTTTACATGCTTTAAAAATGATTTATTTTGCAATATACTAATAAAAACCTAAAGTGAAGATAAAAAATAAATCAATAATAGGGATTTATTTAATCAAAACAATTTATCACCTTTTTCGATACAACAAATGAATATATTTTATTCTGGAAAATTTATTTTTCAGCTTTATGAAGCGGATCATTAATTTTATATTCAACATATATATATTTTATAGCATAGCCGATCAGTGGCTGAGTGGTAAGCGCTCCTGACTTCTGAGCTGTGGGTCCCAGATTCGAATCCCGGTTCGGGCATGGATGTTTCTTTCCTTCTCTGTTCTCTCTGTCCTGTCTTCTATGGTGAGTATAAATGTCGCTCACACTATAAACGGGTTTGTGGTGGTATGGCGCGGGTAACGCTACGCGCCTCCGTTACTTGGTTCACAGGTGCCCGCTGGGTAACGACAAATGAGTAGCAATTTCTGGCCTTGTTGTGGCATAGGGTTCGTCACCCAAGTGCCCATCGTTGAGGAAAAAAAACTTATAGTATGTATATATATTTTTCTGCTTATTACAATTAAATGCTGAATAATCCATCGATTTCATTTTACTAACATTCAATTTTAACATTATTAACTCTGGAAATCACATTGTTTTCTTGGTCATCATCCGAAATTTTAAGGATTCATCTGAGATAATTCCATGGCGCATAATACTACCGAAAAAAGCACGGAAATTAAAAGATAATAATACCCTCGTTAAAAACACAACGATATAAAAACAAGAGATCAGCTCCAAAACATTGAAATAAGCTAGATAAATAGAAATATTAGAATAAGCAAAAGAGAAAAAATTAATTCTTTATTTAAAAATAACTTTGAATTTCCCCAACAAGTAACAAATGTCAAGATGAGAGTAAAATCATGATAAAGAAATTCGATAAGCATCAAATGTCAGCAATTCATTGCAAATCTTCCACTTGAGATGAAACTTAGGTATTCAGGGTCTTTTAAAAGAGTGCATTTTATTGAAAATACATCAACGTATTTACATTATATAGTTTAATTATAAATGTATATAAATTAAAGGGATAAAAAATATTGAAATAATCCCCAAATATCGTATAAATCCTCTCCGAGAGTGCACAGCTGCTGCAATTTTGAAGTACCTTTAACTCCCTAATTTTTTAAGACATTCTGAACCTAAATTTTGCAGAGATGATTTTGAATCGATGTAGATAGATAATAATTTTGGAATTGGTAGAGATCTTTGTCCACATAACTAGAAAATCAGGATATTGCAAAGCTATAAAATATGCTCAATAATACTCATTTTGGAAAATTTCTCAGTTGTTGTGGTGGTTTATCCTTTTTAAGGATCTGACATTTGTCAGATCAACTCCAATAAATTGTTGACAGTCAAAAAGTCGATGACTAGCAGGGGATCTGAGGATAAGTCCTCTCGGGAAAGTCCGACGCAATCCAGAATATGTTTCTGTGAGGCTGGATGACCACAGCATTTTTCCCAAGTGGGATAATTTTTTGTACCATGCTCAAACGATAAACATTTTAGACGTCCATTTGAGAATGTGGACAAGGCAGTCTGAGATTTTCAGTTCCATTTTATTTCCAGAGGATTTCCAAGAGATATTCCAGAGTACCATTGTTGCGTGGGACAGACAGACTTCTTCTTTTAGATTTGTCCATGCTTCGGTCCAACAGAAGCTGCCCACTAACTCCTCCATATGACTTTGTTGACAAAACATTTCAGTAATTATTGTGTGTGTGCGTGGAGGTAATATAAAAGTGTGTGTAATATAGTGTCAGTAATATATAGAAAAGTGCCCTTAGAACCTTTGATAATTGTTATCTATTTGTGTATTGCATTGTCCTATTAAAACTGTCCACCCTCGTCAAAATATATTAATGACATAAATAATAGAAAATTATCGGAAAGGATATTTAAATTCTCTCAATCAAGCTGTCTTATCTCTAAATGTATCAAGAAATCAAAATTCTGTTATCTATAAATGCTGAATGCTTCATAGAATTTCCAATTTAAACTTTCTTTTGCCATGTAATGCTTATGACTCCGTGACTTTTCTTCAGTATTTGCGCGAAATCATCAGGAAATGAGACTCATCATACTGGAAGTGTTTTCTCAAGCAGAGAAAAGTTTCTGTAAGTCCACAAGCCGTAATTTATTACTGCAGTCAATAAAGAGATTTGTGAGAGATCATTACGGTTACGAATGTTCATATCATGAAAGAAGTCTTGCAAAATTCATACTCTGATATTTATTGATTGTCCCATTTTTTTTTTTTTTAAATTTATAGTTTTTTAACTATCTGCCTCATGAAACGGTTCTTACAATATGCCGATGGTTTTTTTTTTTCAGTGCTGCCCAACTTGTCTAGTGGTCAGCGTGCCTGACTGAGGATAAGGAGGTCCTGGGTTCTAATCCTGGTTCGGGCATGGATGTACTTTCTCTCTATCTATCCTGTCTTTGTCATTTCCTGGTATGAATGAGGTGTGAATGGTCGCCTACCCTATAAACGGGTACCTATAGCATGTGTGTAGAGTAAAGTCGTACTTTCAGGCTTCTCCTGAGCATTTTTTGGATTGCATGGGTCTCTCTAGGGAGGATCTCTTTAGCAATCCTCTTTTAGTCTTCGACTTCCTTACAGTCAACGAACTTGTGGATCTAGTCTGACTCCGTCAGACATGGAGGATAAGCAACAACAACAACAATATTTCAAACTTTTACTGATTTATTAATTTTATTTGAATTATCCCTCACGAATCGTTTCTGCCGAATTATCAGACGAGTCCTAATTATCGACCTATTACGCCGATATTATATAATTATTAATGAAATTTTCACTCTAATATATTTCCATCTCAAAATCACTAATATTGTTACTCTGAATATTAAAAAATTTTTCTTGCATTTTTCTACCTTTATAGTTTATAATAAATATTTTTTTACAAAAATATAATATAGTTCTTTCTTCCTGTTGTCAAATTGTTTTTAAAATGCATCATGAAAAACATTAAATATTGATACTAAATATGAAATTTTCTAAACTTTTAACCTCTAGCCCTAATAGTGACCTAATGGAGAAATATCCATGCGCATCTCCTTTATAATAAGCATCTATAATCCTGTAACTGAATTATTTTCAATAGAACATATTCAGAAAAATGAATTATTTATAATATAGCTTACCGTTATGAAACAGCCTAGGAAAATGAAAATCATAAAAACTTGCATAATTGTTATGATTATTTTTACCAAGCAAAAAGGCAGAAATAAAAGTCGCCACTTTTGCCATAAAATAAGTTGTTAAGTTTTCACAGTTTAATTCCCATAGAGTTCAACAGCTGTTAAATATGATAGTACCTATCCGAATACGAAACATATTTTGCAAATTAAATATGAAATATTTTTTATCTTAGATTATTACGTTTTTTTAATTTATTAATTTATACATTATTAAAGGAATTTCTGTATTATTTATTGAATCTTTTTATTACACTCAAACTTGTTACTATTTATATCATTTATTTAGAAGTAAATATTATGAAGTGTTGTTATAAAATCATTGTTACAAAGTAATAATAATATAATAAAGTACTAAGGCACTTTATTGTAAATTAAATTGTCCAGTGTACAAATTATTACCTATTTTTAATACATTGTAGGAGTCTAATACTGTAAATCTTTAATTAAATATTAATCATAAAAACAGATTTGATTATAATTTAATGAAACTCAAATTGTCAAATTTTTCTCCTGATGTGTTTAGTTGTCATTGCACATAAAGTGTAAAGTTATTTTCAATATATTATTTTTTGTGATTTTCTTTTAATTGACATTTTTATATTCTTCGTTAAAACACTTTTTGAGGAAAAATAAATGTAGATAATGGTCAAATTTCGACTTCTTGAGAAAGTGAACTGCGAGAAGTTCGTTTTGAGCGGATGAATATTTAAAGTGGGTTTGGAAGTCAATAGTATCAAAAAAGATCGTTGCACGACAAACAAAACTTTTTCAATATGTTATATTTGATTGCTTTTATTAGAAGAAATCAGTCAACGTTGATTTACCTCATTGTTTAACAAATCTTAAAGAAACAACGGTAACAATTATTTATAAATTCTACAATTACTATTATGCTTTAAAAAAAGTATTTTATCTGCAATCTATAGATATTTAACTATGTAACACAACAGCGCCCTCTAACGGTCAAAAATGAACTTACACAGTATCAGATAAACTCTAAACCTAAAGACTGTTGTCGCTCAAAGATGTCTGCGGGAATTGTTTTGTTCTAATGTTCTCATATTGGTGTTTTGTGTATATGTTTTCTCTTTGTGACATAGATGTTGTTAAATAAAAAGAAATGTTTAAAAAAGCAATCCGTTGGGCATTATTCCTCATACCTATTACACAACTACAAATTTTTATTTACACATCATACACATAAAGCAAGATATTAAATTTCGTGTGGTAGATTATGTTGAAAGAGAGCACAAAATCATCGTCTCTCTCTAGTGATTTAAGAAGTCACCACGTTCTAAAAGAAAACCAGCGCTTTTATAGTTAGATGCTCTGAAGTTCAACCTCAGACACCACTGATAAATATTGCACTTCTATTTTCTGTGTATTCATCTATTAAGATGGGTGATTTGTAATTTTTCGGACTTTCTATCATAACATGTGAATATGGCTATCTTTTGAAAATGTCTTATTGGAAAACAATATATAAATACATAGCAATTCATACTCCGTACTGTACCTTAAGATTAACGAGTTTGGAATACTTGCTCATCATCAAATACCTCATAATTTTGAACCATGATCTGGTGACAAGGTCACAGTTGAACTTACATCCTCCTCTCCACATCTATGCCACACCAGCGGAAGGTTTTTAGACGTCACAGATAAGTGTAAGCATGTCCCTAAACCTTTTCGTGGGATCAATTTGAAGATCGCAAAAACCAATGTTCTTAGATGTGAAAAACGAAAGATGTATGAAGCTTGGCTCAACACTCCTGGTCAAACCCACGCTAAAAGTATGATCTGTGGATCATCAGCGAGGATTGCCTTTGAAATTCTAAGATGCTCTAGGCAGAAGATACGTTTAATCGTAGGCTTCATAACCGGGCACTACTATTTCAGAAAACACCTCCATAAAATGGGACTGTTTCAGCAAGACCCTATCTGCAGGAAATGTCATATGCAAGAGGAAACGGCCAAGCATATCATTTACGAATGCGAGGCTCTTGCCCTCCCTAGATTAACTTCTTTAGGCATCATCCATACTAGAGAGTTACACCTAGACTCCATTAAAGGGTCATCGGGCTTTATTAATAAAGTGGGTGACCCGAGCAACTGGAACTAGGAAACATTGGGTTTGGAGTTAATAGTACAAAATGCTGATAAAAGCAGAGGTGCCCAATGATGACATACAAACCCAACTCTAAGAAGAAGCATGCCCCTCACCCACGGAGCACCAACAGTGAAGGAGAATGTGGTCACACCCCCAATCACTGCCTGAAATAAATGATGCTGACCTATTGCGCCTCTTGGAACACAATACGAGAAAAATATTCAGAAGCCTTATAGCAAGCGTCTGCTGTTAGATTGTCCACTGCACAAATCTCTATTGATGTCAAATTATCGAAAACTGTGACTGTCATCTTTTATAGACTCTTCAAATGGATTAAAAATTCAACCATAAACACAATTTTTTACTATTTCTAGATTTATAATTTATTATGAATGGGGATCCTGCCAACCTATATTTGCTCAACATATTTTTGAATCAGGATAATCTTTTCAGCATTTGCTGACAAAATGTAATAACCAAATTCTCTAATATTTCAGTTTCATTTAGCTACAGCTCAATTGTTAATTTAAAATTTATTTTATTTATATATTTTGATGATAATAAATATTGTAAAAGAACACTTTTTTCAATATATTTAAAGGAACGATTACGCATTATTAGACTTGACTATGCACGTAGTACTATAACTTAAAATCCAAGTTAATTTCTAAAACTTCTTTAGTGTCAGTCAAGGATTTTAATTTAATCAAATATTAAAAATTTGATTAAAATTTTAAATTAAAGATTATATTAGACATAAGACTAAATATATTTGAAATTACTAATTTCAGTTAACAATTAACTGTTGCTTATTTCATTACTTCAGACTCGGAAGAAATCTTTGAAGATAGAGGCAGCATTTGCTACATCTCCCACATAATTTTACTTTCCAGACACAAAAAGTATTCAAAATTAGGAACATATACGAAATAAAACATGATAATATAATATGAAGAAAAAAGTCTTGCATCGTAATGCATAAACACCATATATTTATTTAACGGAACCACATGTCTATCTTTATCAGTTCTTTAAGATTAATCTGAAGCAGGTGAAATAAATCTCATCAAAAATAATTTCAGTGATTTTTATATTTGAGTTATCTTTTAAAAATTTAAAATACTGATGATGAGCATTTAGTTTATTTGTTTAATTTCTTTGCATTGCTCATGAAATTCTCTGTCGCGTTATTTTCATTAAAAATTATTTATTAAAAACATTTTAACAGTAATTTTGAAAAAAAAATCTTTAAAAGCGTACATGAAAAGGCTGATCTCATTGCTCAAAAATTGAGAACGAAAATCGGAAAAAAAATAAGAAAATCAAGGACAAGGTCAGAAATGAAGAGTATTTCACTTAAATTAAACTCCTATTTATATTGAACTTCAACTCCAGGAAGGGGAATAACAGAGCTAAATTAAATGTAACCAAATAACTTCTATTAGAACTAGTAAGTGATCACATTTCAAAAGCAAAAAAGCCATATGTAACGACTGAAATCAGTATTTGATGTAGACAAATTGAGCTACAATAAATATTGCTATACGATGTGGCATTTTTTTTTTAGCTTTTTTTTGCCATTTTCGAGCATTGAAATTTTAAATTTAATATCTACCTTCTTGGAAATAGTACTTTCCAGTTTATCACAATCTATTCTGCTCCACTTCCGAAGACATGCGCGCGGTTTATATCAATACTTTTTATAATAGAAACAACACCCGCTAGGGTGTGCTGGCTGTTTGCGCATAGTAAAGCCAAAGCACAATTCTCCAAGGTCCATATCCCACACGATGAGTCGGATGTAGCGGTCCCGTGGTTTGGTCTCCTCGCTCTCCAGACCTCAAACCCACTGCGTTTTTCTTCTGAGAAGTACATGAAATCTTTTGTGTGCGAGACCTCAGCTGAAGTGACTAAATAAATAGGACAACAGGACACTTCGCTACTGAGCCAATCGTTCCTTCGCTTGTTTCAGTTGCGTAGTAGTTGTTTACTTGCAGAGTTTTTCATCAAACAATCAATCTGATTATGTAATTTTTAATATCATGCATTCGCTTTTCCAACATTGTAGTTCTGGTCGGAATTCCAATAATCCTCATTCTTCTCATTCTGAATGTAATGATTCTATGTTTCTATTAATTATTGCTCAACTGGGCAGTTACTAATATCCCTCCTAATTTATAAAAATAAAATAACCTTGTATATATAAGAAAGGAGCAATTAAATTCGTTTGTAGTTTCTATTTTTAATTTTGGCTTCTGCATTGCATAAATGCAGACGATTTAAGTCATATGTGTCATATTCTGGATTTCTTTCTCCGCAGAATCGGAAACTTGTTTAGAATTATCCCATTTTGGTGGAATAAAAATTAATATTTTCAACAGTTTTGTTTCGAAAGTAATAAGTCGAAAACTAATAGAAAGCAAAGTGCTTCTTTTCTCCATAAATATACCAATAACAATAAATAATATTTCGAGTATTTTTTATGGAATATTTTCTTTCATTTCCAAGAAATTATTTTGAAAATTCAGAAACATTTTTTTATAATTTTTACTATATTTCTATTGTTAAAATTAACACCCAGCATTTTTAATTTGTTTCATTTCATTTGCGATTGAATAAGTTAAACAAAAACATATTTCGCAATTTTGAATCACTGCTAAGAGACAATGTCGACATCCGATCTGCTATTTCCTTTTCACACAGTTTCTGCGGAGTGATATTAGAACTAAGTTCATGGATGTAGTTATGAAATGAATTCACCATGAAATCAAAATGGTGCAAAACGTTTGATTTGAACGAACAAATTTAAAAAATGACGCTGAAAATATATAGATTTGATGGCTTATAGATTGGGGAAAAAAAAAAACAGATTTGCTTTAAATGTAAATAAAAATTTCCAAATTCATTATATAGAGAGTAAAATATTTTATTGATTTTTACAAATGTATATTATTGAAATGTTAACTATCAATTTTATCTTTTATAAATGAAATTATTTTATTAATAATCTTCATGAAAAATATATCCCAATCATTAATAAATTTATATTATATTAATTATCGGATGATTGTTATAAATGTCATTGACTGGTTTGTATTACACCTTTAACTTTCTGTACAGCAGGATGGTTCTACTCAGAGATACTCAAATAGATTATTGTGAGTTAGCAGTAAGTGTCACAGGAACATTTTCAAAGAATCAAGATAAAACATCTGGCTAACTTTAGAAAAAAATTCATAAATAATAAAATTTTGAGCCCTAATGTCGTAATTTTTTTTTTTTTTGTTTAAGTTTTCGATTATAAAGTTGTGACAAACATTAAAATTAGAATATCATAACGTTTTTCCATTAATTTAGATGAAAATATGAAAAGTAATTATACTTACCTTGAGAAATAATTTCCGAAAGATCTATTCAACTTTTAAGTCTTTAATGGACAAAATATTTTAATAAACTTTCAAATTAAAAAAAATATGACACAAAGGGCTATTTATAAAAAATAAATAACAAAACTACAACGATGGAGCAACAACAAAGATTTGTGAGCATAAAATGTTTGTTGCCTTGTTCTTTGTTGAAACACGGTTTATGAACATTAGAATATATTCTTAGTCTGATAAATAATGCTTTCTCGCCATAATAATGCCTGGTGAGAAGTTTTTTTTATGGAATAAGAAGCTCGTGAAATATACCCATAAGCAACAAAATCTGAAACAGAACTGACGCCGAGACCCTAAAAGACTAAACCCTAAGTTCAGTCATTAAAAAAAATAAATAACATATAACAGTTGATGGAACTTTTTCAGAATCGGAGAAAGGTTTCACAATATTGTGTCATTAAGACCAAGGCCCGAGTTAGATTAACTAGGGCCTTTTCTGCTTCACAACAACAAACTTACTATTCGATTGGGTAAACGATTCCAGTCGATCGACATCGTAAAATAAACTTCCTATTCGATTTGAGGGCGCTTCCAATGCTCGATTCTACGAGCTCGTAGAAACAGGTAAATTAGTTCTTAAAGTTCGTAAAATAGATAAATAATGGATATAAATATGAAGATATCTGATTTTTTATATCAAACTACTTTCCTTTATAAATAAAATATCATTAGAAAAAAATTATTTAGGATGCACTATAAGAAACACAAGCACTATAAGATTCATATATAAAAACACTTTCATTTTATTGATTCCATTTTCACCGCGTAATTTATTAACGCTCAAATTTTATGTCTGATTTCCTAATCGTCTGATGCTTTGAAATATCTGATGTTCAGCTTCATAGCAGAGCAGTTAGATTTCTCTTTAATGGCATTACCATCAAGTGATTATTCTTCTCATTTTCCTCCGCCAAGCAAGCAAGGCTTTCTAGTTAGGACGTTTGCTGATACTGTTTCCTTTTTCAATTTTTTAACTTCCTTTGGTAAACACGTCCGTTTCTTCAACAAATTCTCGATGGAACCAGCTCAATTTCCCTCTCGACAAACGAAATTTCGAGTTATTCAAATGAAAACAACAGAACAGAGCTCAAACGTTTACTTCCTTCTTTTCATGTTCCAACCTACAGAGAGAACAGAAGTTAAATCCGGCACCACAGTTCTTTCCTATCAAGTATGGAATATTCATGCATCTTCGACCATAGTTCCCACAATGTCCGGAATGCCTAAACGTGTCACTTCTTTATTCAAGAATGAATCGTTATAAAAATGAAATCAAATAAAAAAAAATTTTGAAAAAATATCAGTTAAAACTAATTTTGAGAGGCTAGTTCATAAAAACGAGTGTATATATTTTAAAGAAATCATGTTTCACTATAAATGTGCATATACAATCAATGTTCCATATAACGACCCCACGTTATATGGAACATTCCATCATAAGGATCAGTCATAAAAAACCCCAACTCTTTTCCTATGCTCTCTACATTATTTTACCTCCAACATACCGACCGTCCCATACATCGCATAAACCCAATACAACATTCGAATTTAATAAATACTCCTCTCTGTATTTTGACAAAAAGAACTGATTTTCGAAATAAATAACTAAAAATAAATTTTATATTGACAAAATTTGTGGATGTAAAATCTCCAGTGCTTCCCATCAACACTGACGGATAGCAGTGGGGTGGAATTATATAGCCAACAATTACCATTCTACTAAATAAGAGAACTCAAGGACCGTGGTAGCCTAGAGATTAAGGCATCGGCCTTCCCTTCGGAAGGCCTGGGTTCGATTCCCAATGCAACCAAAGACCCACCGAATACATGCTCGTTAAACCTGTGGAATCGAAATTCCTGTGGTCGGTCGTTGAGCAGTTACCATGGTCTAGAGAAAATTTCCTCCCCCTCCAAATTAAAGTCAAAATTGAGTGAGTGGATCCTCTGGTGCTGCCATCTATCGGAGGAGTCTTAAAGCAAAGATGTACTTTTACTTTCGTGGTGCTCTGGTTAAACAAAAGACAAATCCTTTTGACTAAATTTCGCATAGCCGTCAGCTAGCGAGCTTGACTTGTTCAAGTGTCATAAATCGCAACAACATAGCAAGAGGAATCTTGATGTCCACCTAAAAGTTAGGCACCAAAATTTTGCTTCCGGTGATGGGAAGGATGGGTAAATTTTTCTCCACTCAAAAAGTTAAAACTTCATGATCATACGCTTAGGATTATTTTGTCACACAAGTACGATACGGTAGCTAGCTGAGAAGATGGTCTGTCTGGCTTCTAGTGAAAGAAAGGAAGGAATCTGATGAAGGAAATAAAACATTTTGATTTGTTTTTTCTCGATACAAATCAAACTTGTAACAAATGTCTTAACCATTGAACAAAAAGGCAGCTTCAAAGAAACACAATGCGATATCGCTACAAATCAAAATAAAAATTGTAAAAGAGGTAGATAAAAAAATTATGAAAAAAAATCAGATTGCAAGATTGTTTAAAATCCTTAAAAGCACATTTGGCATAATTAACTGCCAAAGTTAGATGTTGAAAAAAAATTGGTTGTTAAGGCATCTTTCGTGAATCGATAGAAAGATGAATAATTTTAATTCACGACATCGATTTCTTACAATTTCGTGAAGGAAAATTTCAGAAGATTGATGTTGGATTATATGAATGGTTAAAAATAATGCGATTAAAAGCATTCCAAAAGATGGAAATTTAGTTTAAAGTTCCAGATTTTGCTCAACAAATGTAACTAACGAAATTGCATTCTAAGCGCCAGATGGGTGGTTGCAGAAATTCATAGTAATATACAATCTTACAAGGTGATCCTTGTATGGGTGCCAGGGCACAAAGGTATCGAAGGTAATGAAAGGGCTGATGAACTTGCTAAACAAGGATCGTCTTTTGCTCCCATCGGTGCAGAACCTTTTTGTGGGATCAATTTGAAGACCTCAAAAACCAATGTTCTTAGATGGGAAAAACGGAAGATGTATGAAGCTTGGCTCAACACTCCTGGTCAAACCCAAGCTAAAAGTATGATCTGTGGATCATCAGCTAGGATTGCTTCTGAAATTCTAAAATGCTCTAGGCAGAAAATACCTTTAATCGTAGGCTTCATAACTGGGCACTACTATTTCAGAAAACACCTCCATAAAATGGGACTGTTTCAGCAAGACCCTATCTGCAGGAAATGTCATATGCAAGAGGAAACGGCCAAGCATATCATTTACGAATGCGAGACTCTTGCCCTCCCTAGATTAACTTCTGTAGGCATCATCCATACTAGAGAGTTACACCTAGACTCCATTAGAGGGTTATCGGACTTTATTAATAAAGTGAGGGACCCGAGTAACTGGAACTAGGAAATATTGGGTTTGGAGTTAATGGTACAAAATGCTGATTAAAGCAGAGGTGCCCAATGATATACAAACCAACCTCTAAGAAGAAGATGAAGGTACATTAAATTTACTCCGAAACTAAATTTTATTGTTATTAGGGCGCTCCGTGGCTGAGTGGTCTAAAGCAATCACCGCTAATCGCTTGAGAGCGTAGGAGTGTGGGTTCGATTCTCACCGTGGCCCTGGGTGTTTTTCTTCGTTATTCTTCTGTGGTTGTTCATCTGTCATTGTGCTATTATGTCCTATTATCGACGAAGACTTACAAGCGGATCTCAAGAATCAAGCATACAAGTCTGAATGGATGTAATGTAATATAATATTGTTATTATTGTTATTTTTTGAAGGCTGTATTGTGATCTTTGTTGAAGATAATAATGTTATGACTGTACCTTTGTTGAATATGATAATGTTAGCCAAAAAGAATGTAAATGATGAGATCTGAGTTATAATTAAATGAGATCTGTTCTCCAACATTGCAATAATAAAATAATGGAAGCTTTGTCGCACTTGTCTCTTAAGAGCTTTTAGTCCAACCATATAAGGAAGTGACGTCCTGGAACAAAATCTAAAGAAGCAAATGTCTTTAAAATCATACATTTCAAGTCATTTTATTATCAGAGTATCCAAAAAGAGAACATTTATAACATAGGTTTTGAATATTTATCTATTCCATAGCTTAATTGTTATTTAATTATCAGTTTTGTGTACATAATCGCTAATTAGATTAGGACTTACAAACTTAAAGCGCGTTTCGAATCACTGCAAAAGCTAAACTTGAAGGGTAAATCGAAACCGTAAACGACTGAATTGTGGGCCAGAGGGTTAAATATTTATGTAAATATAATAATATTTATTATTAAAATTTTGCCGCAGAATATTAATAATATTTACCAATTTCTTTCAATGATTAAACTATTTTGTTAATTTCTGGGATTCGATACTGAGTTTTGATTCCAAATGCTATTTCTAATTGTGAAATAGCATTTCGATTTAATTCAGCAAATAAATATTATGAAATATTAAAATTTAAAAATTAAATATGTATTTGAAATTTAAAGTATGAGCAGAAGTAAAATTTATAATAGTATTTGTAAACTAAAACTTCTACTACTGCTTCTTCAAAATAAACTATATTTCAGAAATCAAAAGCCAGAAATTATTTAAACAGAAGAGAAAATAATAAAAAAAATGAAATTTGCCGGCATAATTTTATTAAATACCTGAGAATTTACGCAGATTTAATTATGAATAAATTATATACTCAAAAGTATTGCTATAATATTCTGAGCGACGCGATTTATTCTTTTAAATTTTCGACATATATTTTATATTTACTGTAATATTATTTTTTAATATTTTTTGTAAAAAGTGTTATAAAAGTTTGTTTACTACGTATTTAGGATTATTTTATTTTAAAATTTTAAATAAGTTATTACCTTAAATAAGTAAATATTTTAAATAAGTTGATTTATTACATAAAATAAGTAATTAATTTAAAAATAATTTATTACTTTAAATTAAATGATTTAAGTATTTTGAGAGTTATATATTATTTGACAAATTTTGATTATAATTTATTTTATTCTTTATTTTCAATGCCGTAAGTATGTATGTTGATTGCTTTTAATGTGATCAGAAATGCAGCATCAGAGAAAAAGAAAACTCAATTTTATCAGAATCAATTCATTTCTAATTCTAATTATTTCAATTCAATTACATTTAAAGAACATTGATTTCATGAAAGGTAAAAAAATTTAAAATTTCCTTAATTAAGCATCCTCAATTTTTCAGACGAAAAATACCTGTGATATATATTAAATGTTCGTTTTCCTTCTCAGCTTTTATCATTAATTTGCTTTTGCTATACAGTTGAAGGCGCATTTTTTCAAAACCAAAATTTTTTCGCAAACCAAAATTTTCTCGCGGCATTTTACAGAAATCCTCAATATAAACATCAAGATTTGTTCTGATTCTCAAAATATAGGTTAGATTAGAAGATAAGGGTAAGAAATATATAAGTATATTATAAGTCACCAATTAAAAGCAATTTTTGAAAAAGAATCTTTGGAAGAATATGATGCGTTTTGGTATACAGCATATTTCCGAAATTAATTTACTGGAATAAAATTCTAACAAAAAACATTCAACATTCTAAAATACTAAATATTATAAATTATCATCAAAACTCATTTTATAAATTAATTTCTGTGATAAATTAAATGTTCATTTTCCTTCTCAGCTGTTATCATTAATTTGCTTTTGCCATACAGTTGAAGGTGCAAAATTAATTATAATAAGAAAACATAAAAGTAGATACTATAATGAGAGGAGGGGAACAAAATTTGTTTCAACACAAAAAACCAAAGAAAATTATCTTCCCAAAAAAAGTTTAGTTGGAAAGTTTTAAATATTTTTTTAACAAAAAGCGTTTAAAATTGAGTCTGTTGACAAATCATTAAAGAAAGTTTTATGATGATAAAATTAGCTTGTAGGAAACGGCCAAGCATATCATTTACGAATGCGAGGCTCTTGCCCTCCCTAGATTAACTTCTTTAGGCATCATCCATACTAGAGAGTTACACCTAGACTCCATTAAAGGGTTGTCGGACTTTATTAATAAAGTGGGTGACCCGAGTAACTGGAACTAGGAAACATTGGGTTTGGAGTTAATAGTACAAAATGCTGATAAAAGCAGAGGTGCCCAATGACATACAAACCCAACTCGAAGAAGAAGAATATACAATCTTTCTTTTAGGAAGCTTTGTGAAGGATGTGATGCTGTCAATAAAGAAACAGTCAAGAAATTGAAATATAAGAAAACGATGCTCTGGACAAAACTTTAATGCAAATAATTATTTTTTTAGAACTGAACTATTTCATAGGATGAAACCTGACAGGTCTTTTGTTATCAAACATGAAACTGTAAATGGAGGGACAGCAGCCAAAGACTTACGGTTGTTCTGTAAATGTCTGGCACCAAAAAATTTCCCCTCTAAATAATTCATTAGGTATATCAGAAAATACAAGATGTGTGTTTTAAAGGTATCAACACTTTAATAGTTACTTAAACAATTATAAATCGTGCATGACATAGTATTTTTAAGAAACTGTTGCATTGCTGATAAGTAAATGACAAATACAGGAAAATTGTCCTAATGCTTGATAACTGTATGGCACATCCCCAAATAAAATTTTTGAAACTAATTATATGGAATATTTTCCGCCCAAGATTACTTCAATTCTTTCATTTCTAAATCAAGAGGGGTCGATGTGAGTTTCAAACATGCATAATTGCAGGAAATTACTTTTGGAAATAATTGTTTCTAAATTGAAGATGAAGTTTATATAAATATTCTTATGGCTTTTTCACTTATCAAAAGCAGCATGGAATGACATGACAGAAAATGGCATCAAGAATTCCTTGCACCATGCTAGTTTCTATCATAAAGCACCAAGAAATATAATCTATAACTGAAATAATTAATGAAATAATCAAAGACAAAAATTTTGATAAAAGGGGAAAAATGCTTCGAAAAAATTTAAGTTTGTTAAAAATTTCACGATATATATATATATATATAATTGATTATGACCTACAATACATCTGAAGTCTGACTGAAAATGAACGGATTTTCTCTTATTATTTATAAGAATTTGTATCAACATCAGATGAAAAATATCAAGATATGATGACAATACTTCCCAGCATAAAAATTGTTTCACAAGTGCAGATGAAATTTTAAAATGTTTTACTGAAAGACAAGAAAATACAGATATTACTTATCATGTAATAAGGTTTCACAAAAATCAATTATACAGAAAATACAGCCATTTGCTGACCAAAGCTGGATTTATTTATTTGGAAAATAAATGCTTTGTAGTACACCTTCTTTCTCTTGTTTTACTTTAAAATGTTTTAAAATAATTCAATTGACAAAATTTTAACACAAAGAATAATTAGGTATTTAATTGGAATTTCTTTAAAATTTTCAGAATTTGTAAGGCACTCATTATGAAGTCCTTTAGCTCTGAGCTGAAGTGGATCATTAAATCAAGCTTCGATTTTATTAGAAAAAATGCATATTTAACTTGAATGTAAGAATATTGATCAGCTTCTGCATTAATTAAATTAAACAAAAAATCAAACACAAATTAATGCGCTTGTTAGAGTAACAATGTAAAATATTTGTCCAGCACTTGTCAAAAAACATCAATTTTAGAAGTCATAAAAATTTGATTTGTTATGATATAAAAAAGAGAATTATTATAATTTTGAAATGTTTGATCATATTTAAAAATAAATTAGAGTCAAATATAAATTTATAAAGCAAAAATTCTTCAATTCAGACTAATAATCTTTTCAAAAATAACTTTCATTTTTAAACATAAGAAAAAATTTATTTTTCCTTTTTATTTCCAGAAAAATATTTTTTTCTATTAATGACTTGCATATAAATCTACATTTTTAACACAAAACAATTCAAACAATGAAAATATTATAATTCAAAATAATGCATTTTAACTGTGCAATTCCATTTTTTTATGAAAATATAAAAATATAATTCATTCGATTTAAAGATGTTTATTGTAACTTTTTGTTAGAAGTTCAGAAAGTATTAATAGAATTTGTAGACTTGTAACATAAAACAGTCAAATTTTACTGTAAAAATAAATTGTTCATTAAATTTACACAGTGACTGAAGATGTCAAACAAAAATCTTAATAACATTCAAATTATGTAAAATTTTCAATGAAAATTCAAATAAAGTAATTTAAATACAATAAAAACATAATAATGATAATTCTAAGACTGATAAAAACAAACTGAATTTTTTTTGTTATAATAAATAAATGCTGTAATAAAAGAAATTGTTTCATGGTCTTTCTAATGAAATCTATTCATTCATTTGAAGTTTTTAAAATATTTCAGTACAGAGAAACCGAAAATAAAGAATAAATAAACATTAATTGATTACAAAATCAAATGCAATGCAATGCAATATATATATGCTAAAATTAAACTAAAATTGAAGAAAAAATCACAAGTGTCATTAATTTTAAGTAGCAGATATGCCAAATATATATAAATTTATGAAAATGAGAAAAGGAATAAATTTAAATTAACTGTCCATTACAACACTGTAACTTTTAAATTCATATGAAACACAACAGTATTTTTGAGTTTGTAAAAACTTTGTAAATGTCAATCAAATATCTCTGAGCATAAACAGTTTAAATACATTTATTTTTAAATAATGGTAAAAACAGTGTCTTTGCTACACACAATTTTCTCTTAAATATAGCCAATATCATATTTAATTTTGTAATAGAATAAAAAAATTATGAAATGTTAAATCTTCACGTGATTTTTTTTATATGTTTGAGATACATATTTTACTTTACAATTTTTCTCCTACATTCATCTATTTATAAAATAGCATTTTCTCCCAGAAGCAGATATTATGGTGTTCTTTAAGATACATATACATACATGTAAAAATAAGTAGTACATAAATATTTCATTGAAATAAATTTTAATAGACTGATTCATCAACAGTATTTCATTACAGGGGTTTCCTAAAATATTTTTTTTAAAAAATAAAGAAAAATTTTGGCACTTTTTTGTATTTCATTCAGTAATAATTTCTTTTAATGACTTTTTGTACATACATGATAACTGAAATTTCATGAATCAATGCAGCATTTTTAAATATACAATATTTATTGAGTTCCAGCTTTACAGTCAGTACTCAAAAAATGTTCTTATAAATAGATACTTTTTAAAATGTATAAAATATAATATCACATTTATTAAACATCCATTGAGGTATTCAAGGAAAACAGTGCCTCTGATTCATCTGATGATCCTGAAGAGTCTGCATCATCATTGTCATCCCCATCATCCTCATCCAATTCAAATATGACATCATCATCTCGATCTATTGAAACAAATAACAGTAATTGTACAGTAATAACAGTAATCGTACATAATAGTTGTACACACAAAAATTGATCAATTGTTTAATCATAACTTAACAATAATTTTCAGTAAAATATAGCAATAAACAAAAACACTAATTTAAAAATATAGTTTTAAATTGATCATAAGTTAGGATTCTTGCATGCAAATTTTGTCTTTTAGCAATTGAATTTTAGTTTAAAACTGGTGCTTTTAATATATCACTTAGTGTGATCATTTAACACAAAACAATTTAATCAATAAATATTACTTTCATTCAATAATTTAAAAATTAGGAATACTGTATTTACGCGAATTTACTGCGCATGGTTTTTGGCCTAATATAGTTTTCCAAATCGGGGTGCACATTATATTCGATGGCGCATTAGATTCCAGTGCAAGGTCAGCAGTTCACCAATGACGTCAACCAAATTTATATCGTTACAATGGATTACTGTATTTCTCGACTACATTAACCATTACATTTATTGTTGACACATTATTGTATAGATGATACAAACTGCAGAGTACGTAGGTCATGAAATGGAGAGTAAACAAAGAAGAATGTCATGTAACGCTACTTTCAAACGTAGATTAATTCTTGATGCTGAAAAAATGGCAATAAAAAGGTAGGTAGAGAGTTCAACATAGCTGAGAGCAATGTTCGCTTGTGGCGGCAACAGAAATTGGCACTGTCTGCAGCTAAAGCTGGTAGAAAGAAATTCACTGGCCCTCGCAAAGGAAGACACCCTAAAATTGAAGAAAAAGTATCAGAATTTGTATGTGAAAGGAGGAAGAATGGACAACCTGTGACTAGTGACACCATAAGAAATAAAGCAAAAGAGGAGGCTGAAGTTCTTATTATATTGAAACAAGAGTTTAATGCTAGCTGTGGATGGGTGGATCGGTTTATGAAGCGGGTGAGCTTATCTCCAAGACGCCGTAATACAATATCATAAAAGCTTCCTGCAGATTTTGAGGGAGAACTACTAACATATTTCAGCAGTATGTCATCAACACTTTGAAACGAAAAGAATTTTTCAATGGAGCAAATTGGCAATGCTGACAAGACGCCAATTTGGTTTGATTTGCCTCGTAACTACACCATTATGGAGAAGGGGACTAATGAAGTTATCATCAAAACTTCAGGATGTGAAAATCAACGTGTAACAGTGATGCTGGTAATAACAGCACACTGGTGAAAACTTCCACCTTTCTTAATCTTCTAACAGAAAACATCCCCTAAAACCCCTAAGAATGAAAAGCTGTTCCCAGATGATGCCCTGATTCGAAACCAAGAGAAGGAGTGGATGACGGAATCATTAATGCTTGTTTGGCTCTGAAATGTATATAAACGCCATCCCGGTGTTCTTTCCAATCCACCATCAATGCTTTGGCTGTATTTCGTGGTCATTTCAACCGATGACGTAAAAAGAAGACGCACAGATAAGGCAGTGATCTTGTTAGCATTCCTGGAGGAATGACGTCTGTGTTACAACCCCTGGATGTTATTATAAATAAACATTTTAAGGAGTGTGCTCAGGTGAAGTACGAAAAATGATTTTTTGATCCAAACTGTGAACTGAACCAGACATGGAAAAATTAAGCGTGCTGCACCGTACATTGTTGCACACTGGGTTTCTGCTGCCTGAAAAAGCATCGAAGCACCAATGATTGTGAAATCTTTCAAGAAATGCTGCATTTCAAATTCATTGAATGGTAGTGAAGATGAAGTGCTCTGGAACGCCGAGGATGATAATGATGAAAGAAGAAATTAATCTGCTTCCAACGAAGAGAGCTGTCAGGATTCCAGTGATGAAAACATTAGTGAAGAAAGACGTTTGCTATTAATCACTGATTGTAGAAACTCTTAGCTAGATAGAAATGTTACGATTTATTTCATGTTCATATTTTACGATAGGTACTGTATATACAGTAGTGGTAATTATGTGATTGTTTCAAATAACAATAGGTTATTTCTATGTTTTGCCACTTTATGTATAAATCCATTATTATATAAAATATGGTTTCTAAATTTAAATTAAATTATCATACCATTGATGCGCATAACATTTGCCGACAAATATTTTTTTTATTATTTAAAGTTTTAAAATGGGGATGCGTATTAGATTCCATGGTGCATTAGATTCGCATAAATACTTGCCTCTTGTTAAACAGATCTTGCACTAAAAACAAAATTATGCATAAAAAAAGCATTAAAATTTATCTTTGATATCATTATTGTTGAAATCACAGGCTACCTTTTGAAAAGACATACCTTTTATTAAGTACATAAAATGCATTTCAAGACATATTCACCTTAAGACTTATTACTATGCAGTAACATTTTGGAAATGAGATCTATTTCAATTAGCTTTACTAAAGAATTTTAATGAATAAATTTTATCACAGATATAAGGAAATAAGAGATGGAATAGCATGCTGATTAGCCAATATTTTTTATAACAAAAATTTTAATAACAAAAGAGACTAATAAATGAATGCTTGAAAGAAATGGATCTCTATGCATTTTAGCTTACATATAAGATTTTAATTTATCTGATAACTAAACAATATTTTCATTAACTATAACTAGTTTCAGACATTTTAACTGTCTTATTCTAATTCAACAACAAATACTTGGATTTAAATAATAAAAAAGTATAAGAAACATTTATTTATAAAATTAAATTATTAAATATACTTTTAGAGGACCATGTAATGATATGAATTTAAAAAAATTGTTAATTTATATCAAATCTTGTGTAATAAAATCATACATAATTATAAACAGTACACATATTTAAGTTTTTCTCAAATAAAAACCAACCTTCGTTATCTTCATCAATATCTACTTCATCCACTTCTTCATCATCATCAGTTTCTTCTTCTGTATCAGATTCTTCTCCGCCCTATTATGATAAATGAAAAAATTTCTAAATAATTTTAAAATAACTAATTTTAATTGTATTTAAACATCTGACAAATTAACAAATCTGAATGTAATAAAAAATTAAATAATTAAAATAAATATTACCAAAATTACTCATAAGATAACAAATAAAATATTTTTGTTATCAATCGTTATAGCTAGTTAAATATAATTAGAACTTATTCATTATATATGTATGTTAAAAATATTTTTTCTCTTAAATATATACTTAAATGAATATTATATAACAAAATTTTAATATAACAAAAGTATAAATAATAATAAACAATATTATATAACAAAAGTTCCTGGAACCAGGGGGTACGTGTACCTTCCTGGGGCTTGAGCAGCCACCAGGCGCGTCGGTAGGTGGTGGATCACCGAATGTCCTGTAGGCATGACAGGATAGTCTTGAATATAGAATCAGAGGCCGCGAACCAGCTCCCGTAAACCCTGGTGTTATGCGATCCGTGCCTAGGGCTAATTGGCACCGCGGTATTGGTGTCTTAACGGAGCCTCTAGTTGCCTGGCAAACTTCTAGAGTATTTTGCCTTGCCCAGTAACTCAGGCAATGCTGGGTGGACTTATATTACCTGAGAATATTAATTGCTGTCTTGTGGCAGAAAAGACACAAGATATAACAATCCTTTCTGCATTTGCAGGTGATGCCTCTGTAGTAGACCTTGCTGAAAAAGACAAGGGAACTCAGAGGCAATCTTGTAAAAGGGCAGTAATGAATTCTTCACTTGAAATGACCTCCAAACCATATTCTTCTGGTGAAAGTCAGGAAGCTATCCCTAGCATGACTGACTTTCTGACCAGATGGGACTGTTTCAGCAAGACCCTATCAGCTGGAAATGTCATACACAAGAGGAAACGGCAGAGCATATCATTTATGAATGTGAGGCTCTTGCCCTCCCTAGATTAACTTCTTTAGGCATCATCCATACTAGAGAGTTAAGGCCTGTTTACACGTTCCGAGTTTCTCGTCCGAACTTCCTCGGAACCCGTTGCCATCGCGAAATCGGAGTGTGTAAACACGTTCTCGGATGTCGAGCTCCGATCTCGGAGAGAAGTAAAACATGTTCTACTTTTCCATCCGAGATTTTCGTCCACAGCCAATCAGCTTTAGGGAAGAGTGACGTCATCGAAGAACACGAAAATCGAATTTTTCAACCCGAAGAATTTTTTCGTCAAACAGTTATTTTCTTTGTGGGACATTGACAAAATGAATTGGGCAAAAGAAGATATTGAAATTCTAATTGAAGAATATGAAGGGTAGCCATATTTATGTAATGTAAATTCTGTTGATTATCACAAGAATTTCAGAAACAAAGGATACGTAGAGCTGTCTGCTGTATTAAATATATCATCAGACGAAATTTTAAAAAAATGATTTAAGAAGCCTATTCTTATGTGAACAAAAATATTTTCTTCTATTAAAAAATTAATAAATAAGATTTAAATTATTTTAATTAATCTGCATTTTCTGATGAGATGACTTTAATTAACACTGTTCTACTCCCATACATTTTCAGGAATTCAAAATGATGTAAATAACTTAAATCTTTTAAACAAGTTAATGAAAATATAAATAAAAATGAATATAGTGAATCACATTATTCCAATGATTTGATAAGAAAAAATATTTGGCTTTAAAATAGTTTTTATCAAAGCATTAACAAGAACTCTCTAGAAAAAAGTTATGAAATGAAAACCAATGAAAATCTTTTGTTTGCAAATTATTGTCATTTCTATGATTTTTCTGTTTCTTTCTTAAACTAAAAAATTATTTTTATTAGAATAATTAAATATTAAAAAGTCAACAAGTCTAATAAAAGTTTTCCCTTATTCTAATCAAAAATTTTTTTATAAGCAGCAATTGTTCAATGCAGATATAATTGAAAAAACTAAATACATTAAGAACATTATTGGCTTTATCAATTTTGTTAACATATTATTATTTAATTAAGTTTAATATAAAGGCCTAACTTTTTTGTCCAATTTAATTTAATGAAGAAAAATATTGCTTAATTTAGTTATACATATATTATTATGATTCAAATGGCCTCACTGAAATATTTTTTGATATCTTTGTAAAAATTGACTAGTGTTTTTGTGACAAATTATTAATCCTTTTCCTATAAGCAAATTAATTTTCTATTAGCTGAAAATATTCTCTAAAATCTCTTATAAGACCAGTCTTATATCCAGTAGTTTCCTCACATTTATAATACAAGTAATTTCTTTTAAGATGTTAAAAACCTAGATTTTGTATAATCAGCTAGATATTTTAATTAACAGCAAAATCAAAATTCTTAATGTATTCTTCCTATAATTGCATGAGTTACTTTCTGACATCATATCATTTTCCATAATATTGAAAACTTATCAATATAAATGTTTTAATAATAAGTGGGCAAATTATAATATTTTGTGTATTTTTATTTAAGCATTTATATAGTATTCTTTTGATTATATTTTGTATAAAAATACAACTGTGAAGGAACTGAAACATTTTATAAATGTACTGAAAATGTTATAAATATTAATATTTTACTTTAATTAAAGCAAGTTTTAGTTTCAAGATTTTTAATGTTCTCTGCTATTTATTAAAATAGATACTCCATGTAAAAGAAAGGAAAAATTATAGATATTTCCTTTATATATATAATCTATACATTTCATGAGACTTCTAAGCCTATTTTATTAAGTTTTTAAATTAATGTCTGATTTTATTAAAGTGTTTCATGCGTAATTAAAAAAATAACATTTATATAGATACATTTTTTTCTTAATTTATTTTTCATATTCTGCTGAAATTACAGACATACTGATTTCTGTATTTCAGATTTATTCAAAAATAAATGCAGTTTAGTGGAATGATGAGCTCTCATTGTAAAAGTGTTTACAGTTTTCATTGCAAAAATGATTAATATAGACACATGATGGCAAAAATGCTTAATATAGATTTTAGTCATAATTCAATAAAAACATGTTTTTAAATGAAACCTAATCTTTTTAAAATATCTTATAATTTACATTAGAATTTTTAGTATCCATATTTGCTTAAATATGTTTAAAATGTCACTCAATAAGAAAGATCTCCTTTTGAATTTTTTTACTTTGATCTACAATACTAGAAGTTAAAATATCAACAAATTCCTATCACAAAAATTGTTTTGACAATCTATTGTGCTGATTTAACAGTCAAGGTTTAGTCCACACTGATCTATTGTTACTTTTATTTTTATTTTCGATAATAATGAAGCAGCAGCCACTACCGTCATTATTGTTACGATTTTTAATTCCTCATTCATATTCAAAATAGAGATTAAATAAATTGAACAGCAACAAAGGAAGCGAAATAAAACAGCAACGAATGAAAACTAAAAGCGAAACTACGATAAACGTTAAAATATCGAATCAGAGAAGTCGGAACGTGTAAACACCACTCTCGGATCGATCGGACGAGAAACTCGTTTCTCGGTCTTGATGACGTCATATTGCAAATTCAGACGAGAAACTCGGACCGTGTAAACAGGCCTTTACACCTAGACTCCATTAAAGGGTCATCGGACTTTATTAATAAAGTGGGGGACCGGAGCAACTGAGCTAGGAAACATTGGGTTTGGAGTTAATGGTACAAAATGCTGATAAAAGCAGAGGTGCCCAATGACATACAAACCCAATTCTAAGAAGAAGAAG